>SJXQ01005201.1:0-34950 GCA_006408695.1 Aepyceros melampus | reverse complement strand
CCGCTGCCGGGGACGGGGGCGGCGGGCGGGGAGCCCGCGGCGCTGCGCCGCATCCTCTGCGGCGCGGGATGAGGGGTCTGGGAGGAACTGGAAGAGGAGGAGGCAGTGGACATGGTGGCTCCGCGGGCCCGGGACGACGCCGGCCGACACCGAGGCGCGGAGCGGGAGGCGCGCGAGCGTGTGGGAGCCGGCGCGATAGTGCGTGCGAGTGTGTAAGGGGGAGGGGCGGGGGTATCGGGGAGAGGGAGGAGTCTCCCGGCTCCCCCCTCCCAACGCGCACCCCCGCCGCCTCGGCGAGGGGGGAGGGGAACGCTGCGAAAACAAACGTCCGACGGCCCCAACCGCCCGGCCGGGCTCGCAGTGGCGGTCACGGCTGGGGCCGCAAGGAGCCCGAAGCCGCCGCCGCCGCCCCAGGCATCGCGCTGACAGGGGAGAGGGGCAACCGGCCGGATCACGCCGACTCGCGGGGCTGCACGCGCGGGAGAGGCCGGTAGCTGCAAAGGGCCTGGACCCCTGCTTCTGGGGACCGGGGTTGGGGGGAAAGGGCCTCGAGGTGCCCGGCTCTCCGCGGAGCCGCGCCACCGCAAACGCCGCCGCCGCCGCCGCCGCTTCTGCCCTCTCCTCACTCCAAGTGGCAACTAACCCCCTAACCCGTACCCCGCCCCCGGCACCGCCTCCCGGCGCTCGGGACCGGCAGCTGCCGCAACGAGCATTCCCATTGGCTCCGTCCTTCTCCACCAACGCTCTAGTGATTGGTCTCAGGATAGGAGTGAGAGGAGCTCCTGCCAATGAAAGTGGGTGTCCTACTCTGGAGGCGGGATATGAAGGGGTGCAAGAGGGAGGAGGGGGCTGTGGGCGCAAGGAGGGGCGTGAGAGTTGACAGCCTTTGAGCTGAGAGGGGGACTTTGATTGGGCTGCCTTGGGAGAGTGGGTCCGTACGTGTCCTGCCCCAACACCCACAGACACGAGTACACCCGAGGAAGCAGGTTACGAGGTCTCCACCCTCCAGGGCCGATTGTACAATTGAGACAGAGGATACATCAGGCAAATTTGACTTTGCAAGTACACCTCTTCTGATAGTGGGATGTTTTAGAATCCATCCCTTTCTAACTATAGTAATCTGAGGTTTTGCGGCGAGCAGACTAATCGAAAGAACTTCAGGCCATCAGAAGCAATGTGTGGGAGCTGGATTGAACACTGAGTGGATACTTTTACAGTTAACTTATGGAGTGAAACGAGTTAGTCAAATCTTATGTTCCAAGATAATAACTTGGAATTGCAAGAGTCAACAAGAAGTTGTACATAATTACACCATCAGTTAAATACATTAATGGAGGGTACCCTGTTGTCTTTCCCAGAAGCAGACGTCCTCTTGGGAGAAATAAGTACCAGACTTGATGTAACAATACACTGTGGTAAATTTCGTTTTTATTCTGCAGTGAAACTGAAGGGATACAAAGATTTTAGATGACTACCAGGAACCTAAGTTTACCCCTAAATTGTTCCTGCTTAAACCTTAAGGAACAATTGATTGAAGAGTTTACATCAGATAACCTCCCTTAGTTTCCATGAGATAAGAAAAGCATAACTGGTGGGTCAGATTGGTCTACTCTTGGTGTTTGCCCACAGTGACAAGCTTCCTCTGATTTTAGGCACTAAATGCAGGGATCAGTTTCACTTAGAGGGGCCATCCTTCTCAGCTTCCCTGTGTCCTCAGAAAAGAAAGTATACCCGGTTCTGTAAAAAGTGCATGAAACCCATTTTTTCGGTAAAAATGCAAGAATTGCTCCCATTAAGACTAGTGATAGTTCCTCACTTTATCACATACTAGAATAATAGTGAACATTTATTGAGCATTTCATGTGTCGGTCATTGTTCTAAGACTGTTGTATGTGTTAACGCCTTCAATCCTTCTATAATCCACAATGTAGATACTATTATTATGCCCACTGTGTTCATATATGTTTGCTTTCCAGAATAATATATTAATTATGAATACAGTAAAAAATTTTACTCTTTAAAATTTATAATTGACCTATTGTAGTGTTTTTTTCCATCTAAAATAAAAGATTTCCTCATTCTTTAGGAAATTGCATTCCTTCATGAGGAAAAAGAATGATAAATGGCTTCTTTCTGATGAATGTTTTAGAATATCAATAACAAAAATTGACAGATTAAAATAAATAAAGTTTTTTAAAAATTGCTGGTAAATATCCAAGTTGTTGATTTGATTACAGCATGGTTTCATTATAGAAATGTTATCTCTGGAAACAAACTCAAAACTTTAGATTACAATAATTCTAAATTTATACCAAGCCACAGCCATAATGATCAATACTGCAGTTCAGTTCAGTCTCTCAGTCGTGTCCAACTCTTTGCAAACCCATGGACTGTGGCACGCCAGGCTTCCCCTGTCCATCACCAACTCCCAGAACTTACTCAAACTCATGTCCATAGAATCTGTGATGCCGTCCAGCCATCTCATCCTCTGTCGTCCCCTTCTCATGCCCTCATCCTTTCCCAGCATCAGGGTCTTTTCCAGTCAAAACTTGATTTGGATCTAAAACAACATACCTTTTAAAGCCTTTCTGTATTTGTTCAAAACTATCATACCACCTTAAATATCCAAAACAAATCTAAATGACACACAAAGAGAACCAGTATGATCTTAAAATACTATTTTTAGTTGCTGGTAAGTCATCAAGTCATCATGACCTGTTTGGATGTTCAGTCACCTCTTTACTAAAGATACCTTGGTTGTCTCTTAAACCTTTGTTCTCATGAAATAAATAGTGATCTTTATGTGTAAGGAGTAGAGTCTCTAAAGAAATGAAAGGTGGGCTAAAATAAACTAAACCCAGTATCTGCTTTCAAATGTCCACATGTTGAGGTCTTAATAGTATTTTCTTCTTAGTGAGGATGGGAGTGGGCTCCAAGGGTATAAATTTAAGTTTTAGGAAAACCTACTCCACAGTAAATTGGAAACCTCTTAGAAGGAAGTGTGAATTTCTAGGCTAGAAGAGCATTGTTGTTATCGAACTGTGCTAGGTATGGAATGCATACACCCATATGGATTATCTCTGTTTGTTGAATATAAGTGTAACAATCCCTGTAAATTCTGGAAATGTTAATATTGATAATAACCTCTTTTTTGTGTTGTCCTGCTCGGAAGGAGACACCACTGAAAGCACAATCAGGTGGCAGGGGAAACATCTCTGTCCTCAGTAACCTGTGTCTTAGTTATTTGTGGAACAGATCTCACCATTAGCTTATCTGAGGTAGAACTCTGTTACACTTACTTCTTGATTCATATAGGGTAATGGGCTATATTACCCATTATGTTACATTAAAACTTGGAATCATTGGCTGTGTCTGATTAATATGCAGTCTCATGTGAAAAGAGAACGAGATAACCATCGGTCCTACAGAGCTACCAAACCCCTCTCTTCTAGTTTCATCCACATTTGCCAGGCTGTGCATCCAAGGCCCAACCAAATGTAAGAGGCAGTCCAGGCTGTCAGCGTTAGAAATGAGGTCATGGCTGAGAGAAAACACTAAACAGATCTGCACTGATGTTCAGCTTAAGCTGATTAAACTCTCTTGTAGGTGGATTCTTTATAGCAATGACAAAAAGAGCCTTGCCTGAATTTTTGTCCCTGGCAGATGCTTACAGTAAAACTCCTTACTGCTTGTGACAGCCTACGTGCGCCTTTGCACTAGGCGTTCTCTCTGCCTGAGGAGTTCTGGCCCCAGTTACCCACATGGTTTGCTCCCTCAGTTCCCCCAGGTCTCTACTCAGATGTCATCCCCTTCACAATGAAAGCTTTTCTGAAAACTCTTTTGAAAATTGCAAGCACCCCCGAGATGGTCCCTACTCTCTATCATACTTTTTTCCCAGAGCACTGATCACCATCCACACATTGTATATTGTAATTATTTTTATTCTGTCTGTGTAGAATACACCATGAAGGCAAGACTTTTTATCAGTTTTATTATTGCTGAATCTCCATAGTAGTGCTTGGTACCCGGTAGACAATATTTGCTTAATGTTTTTAAAAGAGTAGCAAATTTTAATCAGTGCTTGTTCCAAGACTTAAATTGCACCTTTCATCAGAAAACAAAATTGACAATAACAAGTGTATGTGTATCACTGTTGTAGAGGCATAGCCACGGGGTAGAAAAATGTTCTATGTGGCTTCTGTAAACTATACAGATACTCACATTGCGGCTAGCATTCAAAAGGAAAGCGTACCTTGAATTGTGATCGTTATAAAGGCAGAGTAAAAAATACTAGTCCTTGTGGCTCTTGTAGGCTCATCTGATGTTGAAAATGGAGAATGAAATTGGTAATGAAGAAAAGGCAGTTGAAATCTGCAGAAAAAAATAACCAACTGAAATTGACAGAGGCCAGTTGAGGAGGATCAGTTAGAGAATGACATCTGCTGATGTGTAATTAGTTCTATCTCTCTATTGGGAGCAGTTATTCTCAAGAGGCCTGTGTGAGGGAACTGAAAAATACATATATTTAATTAAGCAGAAAGGAACATTTCATGAAAATAATAATCATCTTACTTTGTTTCTTTTCCCCCCAGCTTTATTGAGATGTAATTGACATGAAAGATTGTGTAAGTTTAAGATAGGTAACGGTTTGCTACTTAGTGGAAAATAACATCATAAGGTTAGTTAACACATCCATCACCTCACATAGTTACAAACTTTTTTATGATGAGAACTTTTAAAATCTATTCTCTTAGCAACTTTTAAATATTCAATTTAGTATTGTTAAAAAATAACCACTATACCTCGCAATATATCCCCAGAATGTGTTCATCTTATACCTGGAAGTTTGTACCTTTGACCATCTTCAGCCATTGCCGCCACTCTCCAGCCGCTTCTCCTATTCTCTATACAAGTTTGGATTTTTTTTTCTAGATTCCACATGTAAGTGAGGTCATATAGTATTTGTCTTTTTCCATCTGACTGACTTATAGCGCCTTCAAGGTTCATCTGGGTGGTCACAAATGGCAGAATTTCTTTCTCTTTATGACTGAATAATACTCCTTTGTATATATATGTCACATTTGTTATCCGTTCATTCATTGATGGACACTGGGTTGTTTTCATATCTTGGCTGCTGTAAATAGTGCACACATGGAAGTACACATATCTCTTGGAGAGACTGATTTCATTTCCCTTCCGCTATATACCCAGAAGTGGGATTGCTGGATCATATGGCAGTTCTATTTTTAAGTTTTTTAGTGACTTGTAGTGGCTGCATCAATTTACAGTCCCATCAACAGTACACAAGGGGTCCTATGTCTTTATATCCTCCTCAGTACTTATTATTGCTTGTCTTTTTCATAATACCCATTTTAACAGCGAGGTGGTAGCTCAGTGTGGTTGTAATTTGCATTTCTCTGATTAGTGATGTTGAACACCTTTTCATGTACCTGTTGACCATTTGAATATCTTCTTCAGAAAAAATCTCTACTCAGATCCTTTGCCCATTTTTAAGTGGATCGTTTGTTGTGTTTTTCTTTCTTTGCTTTCATATGAATTGCGTATATATTTGCAGTATTAACCCCCATTGAAATATGTTATTTGCAAATATTTCTCCCATGATATATGCTGACTTTTCATTTTGTTGATTGTTTCTTGTGCTGTGTAGAACGCCTTCTAGTTTGAAGTAGTTTCACTTGTTTATTTTGTTTTGTTGCGGTGCTTTGGGTGTCATATCCTTAAAATCCTTGCTAAGACTAATGTCAAGGGATTTTCCCTTATGCTTTGGTTTTAAAAAGTTCAGAAGAAGCAATAAAAATCAGGGATATTTTCCTTTTTAATTGGTAAATATCAAAAGAGTAAAGGATGCAACTATTATTACCTGGATAGAAAATAGTGATGAGGACCACCAGTTTTTCAGCTTTCCTCTTCACAGCAATTCCTGTCGCCAACTGTGATGCCAGGGTCACATCCCCTAAGCTGGTGTACGTAAGTAGGATTTTATCATTTAACTAACAGATTATATTCTACCAACCCAGCACATTCAGCGGCTAAATAGACTCTGGGACCAGGAAACTGGAAATATTCTCTCCTTCCTGTGACATTTCATTTGTTTTAGTTCCAAACACAGTGTCACAATATATGAGAGCAGTTGTGATCCTATGAAGAGACTGTACTTGATTATCACAGTACTATTTTTTTTAATGAGAGTTTAGAGTAATTAAAATTTGTCGTTGATTAATTTCCCCCTATGTGACTGAAGTTTACTTTTTACCACACAAGTGTGTTGAATGACTTGTTAAAGTGCCATCAATTCATCAGCAGTGCTTGACTATAGACATTTTTTTAATTAAAAAAAATTTTTTGTAACATAATTTCTAGTGGCCTCCCCAGTATCCTGTTGAAAAGGTTCATGGTAACATATTTAATAAGCCTGTATGAGGATTTAATAGCAATAATACTAGCATCAGGCCTTAGTAACTCCTCATCAAGTTACTTATTAAATACCTTCAAAGTAAGACACTGTTGTATACTCGACGAGGGCTGCACCTGTTCTCACACTTTGGTAAATTGAAATCCATCAGAGGCAAAAAGATATGTCTGCAGATAAAGGAGAAACCATGTCTAAACTAGCATGGCTTCCATAGGAGCTATGCAGGCAAAGGCAATTGAAGTAATGGGAGGGAAAGATCACTTTTGAGGAACAGCTTCAGGAAAGAGTGTAAAGAAGTCTTGTCACTAGGAAAACAGAGAATGTGTTAGGAGATGATCGAGCAGCCTCCTTCGACGGATTGAAGATAAGGCTTGGTCTGTTGATGACATGTCATGGAGGTTGCACTTTATTGACTTTGCAGGGGGAGCTGTTGAAGATTCTTGAATTGGGGAGGGGGAAAGACATGAAAGGAACTGGGCTTTATGAAGATTAATGCAAGAAGAGTCTACAACTTGGATGGAGACTGCAAACTGGAAGATGATAGTAGACTTTGAGAAGAGTCTATGGAAGTTTAGGTAACAGGAGTTAGGGGAGTAAGAGGGGATATGCAGAGGGGGAAAGGTGCAAGTGATACTCCTTCTCAGCTGATGGACCTTGAAAGTGGGAGGTCAGACAGCTCTGAAGTTTCAGGCTTGGATGCCTAAGAGGATAGTGGTGGCTTTCTAGGAACAAGGAGCCAAGAGAAGGAGTGGGATTGGGGAAAAAATAATGAGTTCAGTTATAAATAAGGGAACCAGAGGATATTCATGGGGAGACAGTTTTTTCCTTGGTATTATTGATATATAATTGACATACAGCACTGTAGAAGTTTAAGGGGTACAGCATCGAGACTTGACTTGCCTATGTTATGAAATGATTACAGTAACTAGTTTAGCCAACATTCATCATCTCATATCGATACAAGGCAAGGGGAGAATATTTTAGAGTTCTTAAAGACAGTTTTTAAATGATAGTTGAGAAGAGCAGAGGTTTGGTTTGGGGTCAGGAAGAAGTTATCCATGCACATTTTGTAGTTGAAGCCATGGACACAAATGAAGTTGGCAAGGGAAAATAGTATAGCAGTAAAGAAAAAGAGGATTAAAGACAAAATTGGGGGAAATTATGCATTAGTGGAGGAGGATATTGGAGAAGGCAATGGCAACCCACTCCAGTACTCTTGCCTGGAAAATCCCATGGACGGAGGAGCCTGGTGGGCTGCAGTCCATGGGGTCGCTAAGAGTCGGACACGACTGAGCGACTTCACTTTCACTTTTCACTGCCATGCACTGGAGAAGGAAATGGCAACCCACTCCAGTGTTCTTGCCTGGAGAAACCCAAGGACGGAGGACCTGGTGGGCTGCCGTCTCTGGGGTCGCACAGAGTCGGACACAACTGAAGTGACTTAGCAGCTTAGCAGGAGGAGGATATATAAACAAATAAACCAAAGAAAACAAAACTAGGAAGCACTTCTTAATTAGAGTTTGGGGTCTCAGAGGATGTTTGGTAGATGCCTCTGGGGATCTGGGAGCTCCCAAGTCCTTCTCTAAGAACTAGTCCTCCCCCAACACAGAGAGGGCTGAGGCCTGACAGCTGTGTTTGTACACAGTGACCTTGTTCTTCTGGCCGTGGATGGCTTGACCTGAGTTCGATAACTGACCAAAGCTGGACCAATCACATTTTCTCCCCTGGCAATTTGGAATTAAGAATACAAGGTTGTGCTGTTAAGGGCATGAACTGGGTGATCACAGAAATTTGTGCCTGGAGTGGCCATCTTCTTTCACAGAAATGGAGAAGTGGAGGAAACCTGACTTCTGAAAGAAAAGAATGAAGTGACTTGTAGAAAACAGAAATGAGAACAGGTGACCTGAGAGAGAGAGAGACTGAGAGTATGTTTACTTTCCCATAATGACTTGTTCAATCTAAAACCATCCCCACACCTGCCTACCCCTAATACAACCATCAAATCTACAAATCTTTGGGCACTTGGACCAGACCCATCTCTCCTTCCTTTCTGTTTCAAGTGATATTTTCTCCTCTCCTATCAAAACCCATCCCTCTGCTTGTGATTTAAATCCCTTCCCCTCTTTCCTTCTTAGGGGCTTCGCTTCTTCAGTAATCCCCTTCCTCTTGTAAATCATCAGATTCTTGATTATCCTGAACATGTATGCGTGTGTGCTCTATGGGTGTCCAGCTCTTTGCAGCCCCATGACTGCAGCCTGCCAGGCTGCTCTGTCCATGAAATTTTCCAGGCAAGAATATTGGAATGGGTTGCCATTTCACACCATCCACTATGTATGAATATGCTCTATCCCAACATTTAAAAAAAAAAAGATTCTTATGCTGTCCCTCTCCATCTGTAGCACTAATTCTCTGATTCCTTCACAATAACCATTCTTGAGAAAGATGTCGGCAAGTTAACTCAGATTTGCTCTTCAATCTACTCTACTCAGACTTTCACTCCGCCATGCCAGTGGAAACTGCTAATCAGTGTTGTCAGCAGCCTCCATAATGCCAGGCCCAATAGGTGTTCCTTGAACCTTAGCCTCCTATTCCAACTTTTAGCAGTTTTCAACGCTGTTGGTCAGGTTCAACTTCTTTTTTAAAAAATTGCTTCTGTTGGCTGATCTGTCTCCTACTTCTCTAACCACTGCTGTTAGTGACCTTCAGGGATTTTTCCTCCTCTGTGTGTGTGTGTGAAGTCACTCAGTCATGTCTGACTCTTTGTGACCCCTGGACTGTAGCCCACCAGACTCCTCCGTCCATGGGATTCTTCAGGCAAGAATATTGGAGTGGGTTGCCATTTCCTTCTCCAGGGGATCTTCCCGACCCAGGGATTGAACCCAAGTCTCCCTCATTGCAGGCAGATGCTTTAACCTCTGAGCCACCAGGGAAGCTTTCCTCCTCTAGTGGCCTCTAAAAACTGGGCTCCATTCTCTGCTTTCTTCTCTATGAACTCTCCTTCTTGGTAACCTGTGTCCTTCCCATAGCTTTAAATACTATAAAATGGTAACAAACTCCCAAATTTATCTCCACAGTGTAGACATTTCCTCCAAATTCTGTTTCCAGGTACTCATTTGCCTGTATGACATGTCAAGTCTCCATGAATATATGAAATTAACGTATCTGAAATAGAACTAAAACTCTAAATTACTGTATCTCTTTTCTCCCCTCCCTATCTTCATTTTTCCCCACTTCAGTACATGGTATCACCATCCACTCAGTTACTCTAAGCAAGACTACCCAGGCAACATTCTTGATTTTTTTTTTTTTCACTTTCCTTCCTTCCCCAACTCTAACCCATCAGCTGGTCCTTTAATTTGCTCCTCATGAATAGACATCTAATCCATTCAGGTCTATCCATCTCCTCTGCTACCACCTTAATCCAAACTGCCATTGTCTCTTACCTGAGTTATTGTTATAGCTGCCAACGGGTCTACCTTCTACCCTTGCCATCTTTAATCTGTTTTCTGCTAATTAGTCAGGGTAAACTTGGAAATACATTGGACCCTCTTATTTCCTACTTAGATCTGTTTGATGTCTTCCAATTACTTTGCACTGAGATCCAAATTCCTTTAAAAAGCTTTAAAGGTCTGCCTCCTTCTCCAGCCTCACCTTGCTCTATTCTCCCCCAACCCTTCAGGTTCCAGCCACAGTGGCCTTCTTTCATTTCCCCTGAAACACCCCTGCAGGACATTCACACGTTTGTCCTCAGCCTAAAACACTCCTTCCACAATCCCATTTCTCAGCCTCCTGACTGGCTCCCTCACAGTCTTCAGATCTGCCTGACCGCCATGTCTTTAGAGTGTCCTTTCTGAGTTCCCACCAACCAGTAATAACCTATAATAATGTATCACGAGGTCAGTTTGTTTCATCTGTAGAGCTCATTACACGGTGTAAATACATATTTGTTTACCTGTTGATATAAGCCTTCCCTGCTGCTGCTAAGTTGCTTCAGTCGTGTCCGACTCCATGCGACCCCATAGACGGCAATCCACCAGGCTCCTCCTTGCCTGGGGTTCTCCAGGCAAGAACACTGGAGTGGGTTGCCATTTCCTTCTTCAATGCATGAAAGTGAAAAGTGAGAGTGAAGTCACTCAGTCGTGTCCGACCCTCAGCGACCCCATGGACTGCAGCCTGTCAGGCTCCTCCGTCCATAGGATTTTCCAGGCAAGAGTACTGGAGCGGGGTGCCATTGCCTTCTCCAATGCATGAAAGTGAAAAGCGAGTGAAGTCGTTTAGTCATGTCCGACTCCTAGCGATCCCAGGGACTGCAGCCCACCAGGCTCCTCTGTCCATGGGATTTTCCAGGCAAGAGTACTGGAGCAGGGTGCCATTGCCTTCTCCACTAGATTGTAAAGTGTCTAAAGGCAGAGACCTTGTCTCTTCTGTTCACTACTTGGTCACTTGACACCTAGCAGGGCCTCGAATTCAGCAGGTGCCCAAGAATTCCTCATTAAAACTTTATTGCTTACTGATAGGTTCCCTGGAGGAGGGCATGGCAGTCCACTCCAGTGTGCTTGCCTAGAGAATCCCATGGACAGAGGAGCCTATAGTCATGGGTCTACAGTCCACGTAGACCATAGGAGGGCTATAGTCCATGGAGTCACAAAGAGTCAGACACGACTGAAGCGACTTAGCATGCATGATAGGTTTCCGGTTCCTAATTCTAAGTTTGGTGCAGTGATATTACACTTTCTATAAGAGTTTCTGTGGTCTTAAATTACCCTGCCCCTTCTTGTTTCAATTATTTGAATAAGATTCTGTCCTTACAATCCATGATCACTAATTGATTAGTGTTTTTTTAAAGGATACAGTGATTAGCAATGTCAAAAGCTGTTAGATGGAGAAGAATGTTAGGGGTTAAGGAAAAAATCGTTGGATCTCATCACTGGTAATCTTCACACCAGCAGTGTCAATAAAATGTGGCTCTGCAGAAGCCATGGTACAGTTGGGTTGATGAGGATGGTGAGAAGATGAATGCAACTAATATAGCGTTCTCTTTCTGAGAAACTTGACAATGAACATAAGGCATGAAGTCAAATGAGATCTTGGGGTTCACTGGAGTGCCAACAAGTATAAAAAGCTTTAGTTTAAAAAGAATAGGGAAGAAACATCTATTGATGGGCTACTGGAAGCCAAAAGAGAAAAGGTTTGAATGAGGAAGATTAAGAGATTTCATTTCTATGAGGTGGTGGAGGATTTGATCAACAGCACAAGTCTGACAAAAATGGAATAGTGTTTTCCCTTCCATTACAGGATGAAGGGAAGATAAGAGAGTGAAGGGAAAGAAGAATTCTATGTAGCACAAAGGGAGGTTGAACATGGCCATTTGAGGAGGTAGCAATGTCTTCTATAGCTGGTTGTCAAGGAGAATCTCTGGGAAGACTTTTCCAGACTACACTTCTATCCCTTTGCTCCATCACCTCCCTACCCAAGATGGTTGATGTTGTCCACCACCACTGCAGTGGGGACTCATTGCCGAGGGCCACAGTGGTTGGTGGGAATGTGCCTTATCTCTTAGGTGGGGTAGAATAGAAAAAAAGCCTACAGTCACTGAGGAGGGGGGTAGGCAAAAGGGAATATCGGGGTGTGAAGAGTTCTAACATCATCAGGAATACCACAAGGGCACAGCTATTTTCCAAACATATAGCTCATGAGGCATTCTTGGAACCTTCCTAAAAAGTAGATTTTAGCCTTGTTCCCCGTAGAGTCTAAATTTGGCAGGTCTGGGAGCAGGAGGGGTAGGAGTGTATAGTTTTTTACAAGTTCCCTGAGTGATGTATATGATTAGGCAATTTGGGGAACTGTTGATTAGAAATGAATAAAAGTTCCCCAAATTTAATCACAGGCCCTAAATATTAGTGTTTAGCAAAATATAATGCAAAGAAATATTGGTAACTAACATCAATTTATGGAAATTAGGCAAATAAAACAGTTTTCGAAGGATCGGTATCTAATTCTATGATTCTGAATAATCTACAGCAGTATTTAAATATAAGAGTAGTTTATGGGTATTTCTTTATTATAAAGAATTTCACTGAGGAAAAGGTAAATGGAATAAACCAGCTAACAGTGATTACTCATAATACAGTAACAAGTCAGGTATTTTAAAGCCTGTTCTGCTTCTAGTTTGCTTAGCTCCCAAATTAATAAGCTAAACATAATAAAAATCTAAGAATGTAACTTGACCTTACCCATTCCTAGCATTCTTAAAGGAGATCTTTAGCCCGACAGCAGTAGAGCCATTAAGAGCAGATTCAGATCTGCTTAAAATATTTTTTCCATTCCCTCCCAGAAAGGGTGATTTGTATTGATATACAACATTCGAGTCTCAGACCACTTTCAGGGACCACAGGGCCTCACTAATTTGTACCAGTTTTCCTCTCTCCTAGTTGACTCTGACCATCAGGTATAAATTAGTGCTAAATCAATATTAGCTGATACTTCCCCAGGTGTGGGAAGTGTGGAAACTGGATCACATGAGCAAACACAGCCCTTCTTGGCTACATTTAAAATAAGATGGTTATTATTACACTACATGGGGAAAAGGCTTTTTAAAAAACAAATCTCATGCCACCTTAATTTGCATTAACTCAATAGACTGACATCAATAGTCAGAATCAATTTTCAGTTATTAGTCTCCCTGCCACCCTTCACACTTCCTTCATTCATTCAGAGAGGCTTCTCCTGCCCTTGTACTCCCACCTTCAAACCATGCCAGAAGGGCCACGCTGTTCTTCCTTCCTAGCACTACTTACTCATAGGGTTGAGTTGGAGGAGCCCATGGGGACTTAGATTATATACCTGCTCTAATCGTCACCTTGGGTGGAGCAGTGTCCTACATAAACTTCAGTTTTTCCACAGCACATTACTCAATAAGGTATTTATACAAATGTCACTTAATCACATGAAAATAAACAAGGCGCTTAAATTTGTTACTGAGAAAGAGGCTTTAGGCTTTAGCTGCCCCCTTTCCTTACTCAAGGGCTAATCTCACCTCACTTATTCTTGCAAAACTTTTAAGGAGTTTTCCTTAAAGAAAACCTAAGAAAAACCAGTCTGAGTAGAGAACTGTGAGCCAGGTCTAAGCTATCCTTACCTTTGAAAGAAGTAGTTCCTTTGTTTTAATTATCAAAAACAAGACATCTTGTAATTTCTCTCAATATTTCCCAGTCATAGCTATTCATAGTGGAGCTGGGCATTCAACGAACTCATAAATATCAAAAACATATATGTTCAATATTCAACTAGAAATGAAAACCAAAACAAATATTCAGCGTTCCAAAGAAATGGTGTGATTCTCCATGATTTTTTCTTTTCTAGAAATTTCATCGTATTTTTAAAGCCCTTTCATAAGTAGGACCTTTTTATATGTAATACTTTTGTGAGGTAGTTGTATGATTTCCATTTTACAGATGGGAAAATTGAGGCTTAGCCTTGACTGGGGTCACAGCTCATGAGAGATTCAGAACTGGAAATCAGCTCTCCTGACTGCAGGCCCAGTGTTCTTTCCTCTGTATAAAAACTGCCTGTATAGGAAGAAAGTCAGGGGTATGTTGAGTAAATAAATAGAGAAGCATGGATCTTTTCCACCCCTGATCTTTGAAGGACCTATCAGCTGATCGTGTATGTGAGAGCGGACACTTCCTGCCTGAGAGATTGATTACCTACTTGCCGAGCAACCTGATGATGCACCCTGATAGGAAAAGGGCTGTCTACAAGGTCCTAATTTGCTTTACACACCCCAAGTTCCTGCTAGGAAGACAGGGTGTGGTAATTATATATCTTGCTTTTGGCTTATCTTCTCCGTATCCTCACCCTCACAGATGTCTTTCAAAATTGGTAATTACAGCTTTCACAGCCAAAGCCTACAGACTCCTAATCCACACAGATGACATACCAAAATCTACTCGAACATGTAAGGCTAGAAAAACTTTCAGCTACTGGACTCACATTAAAAAGAAAACTGCTTCCAAAAGAGGCAGGCTTTATTTCTGTGTCCCTCCTCCACTGCATAGGTGGATAAATGGCTTCTTGTTGAACTGTGAGGGTGCAGATTAACTCATGTGCTCTAAATGCAAGCAGCAACTTAAGAATATAGTACATGTGCAGATGACATGACCATACGATTAAAACCAAATAGTCTGACACTGGAAAACAGACCCAAATGAATGAAACTAACTTGAAACAAGGAACTGCTTCTAAGCTAAGAGGAAGAATCAGAATCAAGAAATAAGTACAAACAGGAAAGCGGTTATCCTTGTCATGCTGGCCTATAAATGGAACCTGAGGGAATAACATCAGAATCTCTTAAGAATTCAGTGAGTTCTTCCTATAATGGCAGCGAGACAATATGTAAAGAATGGTGAAATTTCCCACCATCAGTGTCACTGGCCAGACCAATGGCAATATATCCTGTATAACTTGGTGTCTTGCAATTTAGGAAGGTCTGAATGTTTAAGAATTATGACAGTAGACTCTAGAAAACGTCAAACCAGTTTCCAGGACTTAGTAATGATCTTCAGAAATATCGGTGTGTGTTTACTTGAACTGCAGAAAAATGCAAGGACATCTTGTGGATTTGAGAAATGCAGGGTAAATAAAGTGATCTAGCATGTGTTCTGCATCCACACTGTGCAGGACACTCTAATACATTATCTCATGGACTCTTTCAAAAGCCCTGCAATGGAATCCTCATAGGCACTGAAAGTAAATGAGAGTAATAAAGTCCAAGTGAAAGGTCAGAGTCCTTTATTTAGTATTTGGTCCAGGGTCAAAGCCTGTGCCCCTGACACCAAGTCTCCATAATATTATACTTCCCTCATTAAGTTCAAGATAGTTTCTAGAAAGATATATCTGAACAGTGATATATTCCTATGTAGAAGTAGGAAAATTGACTAAATTCCTCTGAAGTTGCCTTTAACTCTGTAGTTTTAAATTAAAGTTAAAATCTATAGAAATTTGGTTCAATGCTTTTATAATCATGAAAGATCTAAGACCTGTAATGTGAGGAAGACTTTAGGAATTTATATTTAAAGTTTTTCCACCTAGGAAATGGCAACCCACTCCAGTACCTTTGACCGGAAAATCCCATCAATGGAGGAGCCCAGTAGGCTACAGTCCATGGGGTCACAAAGAGTCGGACATGACTGAGTGATTTCATTTTCACTTTATATGTTCAACAATAAGGACTTTGTCTAGTTATTAAAGTATAACCATGCAATGGGATTCTGTGTTTAAAATTATCTGGAGGAAACTTTAATGATTGTAAGAAAACATTTTGATAAACAATTATCAAATGAATTCTTAAAAATCAGTAAAATCAAACCAAGCTATAAAGTATGTTTCAAATTGAATTTGAATATGTTTTTATATACACATGGATAACAGCAACTGGGAGAGTATATAACAAAATGTTAACAGTGGTTCCCTGGCATAACTGATGGCTTTTATTTTCATATCTGGGTAGCTTGACATTTTTCTATATGTAGAAAAAAATAGGTTTTACACGTAGTACTAGAAAGAATGCTTTACCACCACACATGTGCCTGTGCACAGCACCACCACCCCCACCCCCCCGACAAACATGACTTTCTGCAAACATCTTAAAATTTAGAAATAAAACAATATATTGGGAATTATGCATACGATAAGGGATATTTATTACATAGCATCAAGCCCATTGGTGGCAGCAAACTGTGTTCTCATCACTGCAAATAAAATTGATCCTTCACGTAATTTCTTATTATGCTAAAATTATTACATAGAACTTCCAGAGTTTCATTCCCTGCCTAAAACTCACAAGGCACAGAGAAAACATACAGTTAAGCTTATTGGTACCATGTGTGTAAAATGGAGATAATAATCACACCTAGCTCACAGGTTCTCAGAAGAGTTTGGCAAGATGATACTTCTAAAGCTCCTAGCACAGTGCCCGACACATAGTAAGCACTCAATAAAAGCTGGCTCTCTTGGTTGTTGTGTTCTACGGATAAGCTAAGGAACTGAAGGATTCACAGAGGAAGATGACTGTTGATCTTAGAAGTCCATATCCATTACCTGGCACACATATTTCATTTAAAAACACCTTACAATTAATGTAGGTTGTGTCCAAAGGAATCTCTGGCACACTGTAATTATGTAGTACATTTTATTCACCACACTTATCAAAGTTTTAATGAGTAATGAAAACAGGAAATGAAGCCATGAGATAATTTCATTTTTCTTTAATCATACTGCTTATGTTTATATTTCCAGAAATAGTTGAAATGCAAAGAAAACATCAGCACTTGATAGCTACACTATTATTTGAACCTACATTTGCAGTTTTTATTTGTGATTAAAACCAGTTTTGAATTTAGATCCGCCCTTTATTATATAATGCAAACAAAAAGACATCTAAGATTCTTTTTTGGAGATATCATCATCCCATTTGGAAGCTATCTTCATTCAGACTGCTGTAACAAGAAAACCATAGACCAGGTGGCTCAAACAACAAATGTTTATTTCTCACAGTTCCGGAGGCAGGGAAGTTCACAATCTAGGTGCCAGCAGATGCGGCATCTTGGTGGGGCTCTGCTTCCTCGTTTATAGAGAGTCATCTTCTTACTGTGTCCTCACAGTGTGAAAGGGCTCAGAAAGCTCTCTGGGGTCCCTTTTGTAAGAGCCCTAGGGCCATTCCTGAAAGCTTCACCCTAAGGACCTAACCAGCTCCCCCTCCTTCAAAAAAACTTACCCCCTAATACTGTCACACACTGGTGGTTAAGATTTCAACATATGAGTTTTGCCAGGACACAAACATTCAGTCTGTAGCAGACACACACACACTTGCTTAAATGTATTTTAATCATCTGTGTTAGATAAAATTGGAATGGTTAAACGTCCCACAATTTTTGAGGGAAACCTTTTAGGAGTTACATTTCTAAAGGAAGGAACATTAACCCAGTGATCTCAAGGAACACGGCTTGGGTCTGGCATCACATTTCAAGACCAACAATTAGAACCTCAGTTACTTACTGAGGTTATAAATGAAAGATACAATTATAATCAATAAGAAAGCAGCTCAGCAATATGAGTGGGATTTTTAAACAACTAGATTTCTTTGTCTCCCACTCTGATTGGATCCAGAAGTATTTATTTAGGGGAGCGAAGAATCCAGATGACCTGGAGAAAAATGTTTCTGTTCATTGAAGAATAAGGACGTCTTTGCCCAATTCAGCCACTTCCAAAAAGCAATTTAGGCCTATACCGCACATATCAGCCCTGCCCCTTCCTGTCTCAGCCCTTAGTCTCTCTCTTCGCTGAATTCCCTTGGAAGTTTCCCTTCAGGACCATTGCTAATTAATGCCTTCTGGAGTCCACCTTCCTCACAGTTATTGGAGATTTTTCTGCCTTTTCAGGAAAAAGTTTGCCCTAGGTGATATAAATCTTTGCTCAGCCTCCTCCAGCTTGTTTTCTGGCTAACGGGTTTATTTGTGGCCCCAGGGAGCAGCCTAATGGGAAAGAGGGGGCTCAAATAGACCATTACCCTTCAGTACACAGCTGGTAAACTTATCGCACCAACGATCACCAGTATGTATATTTCCTTAAAATATGCCTTTTTAAAACTCCATCAAAATTTCACATTTTAAATATTTTTAATGTTTCTATTTCTATCTTGTGCTTTAAATATAAACATTTTAAAGCAAGAAAGGAGAAAAGGTAAAACTCAAAGTGGAAAGGCTGGGAGCAATACAAAGTTGTTCCCTTACTGTCTCAGCAGATTCGCATTTGACGGGCTAGTGGATCTGTGTTTATATCCCAGGTAGCAAATTACTCTTCTATATAAATAGGGAATGCCTCTTTCTCTCCCTAAGGGGAAACCACATGATTCTAGATTTGGATACTAGAAAGCAGCTGCCAACATGGGGCAGAATGATTTAAAAGAGATGGAAATATGGACTTCGATTACAGAAGCTTTGGTGGTGGTGGTTTAGTCGCTCAGCTGTGTCCGATTCTTGCAACCCCATGGACTGAAGCCTGCCAGTCTCCTCTGTCCATGGGATTTCCCAGGCAAGAATACTGGAATAGGTTGCCATTTCCTTCTCTAGGGGATCTTCCAGGAATCAAATCCAGGTCTCCTGCATTGCAGGAGATTTCTTTACCAACTGACCCACCAGGGACACTCAAGAGAAGAGATATCTTAGGCAACTGAAAGAACACATTTGGGTCTGTAAGATTAAAAGAGCCTGAACAAGACTGTACTTTGTGTTGGATAGACTTACCTAGACAAAAAAGAACCTCCCTGAGTGCTGAGGGACAAATCAGTTAAGTGGCCTGAGTTTCACTCTCTTTAAGTATTAAATCTGGTAATTAAACTGGCCAAGCAGAAGATATGATAAATATAGATTAGAATAAATCTGCATTTTCAAAACCTGATGAATTTTTAAAAAACTGAATTAAGTGACTAGCTGGAATCTTGAAGCTGAAAGAACCCAGACAGGCTTTTTGAACTGAAAAGAGGTCTAACTTAAAGTTTTGTTGTCTCTGAGGATACATTACAAAGAGATAAAGAGACTCAAGACCATATGGATGGCCTCTGTTCCCACTCTGAGACCATAAAGTTAGGTCTGGAAAAATGAGTATTCTCTATGGAAACATCAACGTTAAAATATGAACATTTTGCTTTGATTTCAATCCAAAAAAATAAACAAGTGAAATGTCAAAGATATCTATTCTAATTTTAAATTTTCTGTACACAACCTAATATGTAGTAGGCACTAAAAGTCTGTTCATGGTATGTGACTGAACATTCTTTATGCAGTGTGTGTTATTGTTGTTCAACTGCTAAGCCACATCCGATTCCTTGCGACCCCACAGACTGTAGCATGCCAGGCTTCCCTGTCCTCCACTGTCTCCTGGAGTTTTCTCAGATTCATGTCCATTGAGTGAGTGATGTTGTCTAACCATTCATCCTCTGCCACCCTCTTCTCCTTTTGCCTTCCATCTTTCCCAGGATCAGAGTCTTTTCCAATGAATTGGCTTTTCATATCATGTGGCCAAAGTATTAGAGCTTCACCATCAGTTCTTCCAATGAATATTCAGGATTGATTTCCTTCAGAATTGACTGGTTTGATCTCCTTGCAGTCCAAGGGACTCTCAAGAGTCTTCTCCAGCACTGCAATTCGAAAGCATCAATTCTTTGGTGCTCTGCCTTCTTTATGGACCAATTCTCATATCTCTACATGACTACTGGTAAAAATATGGCTTTGACTATACTCTTTTGTAGGCAAAGTGATGTCTCTGCTTTTTAATACGCTGTCTAGGTTTGTCAGAGCTTTCCTTCCAAGCAACATCTCTGAAACTGCATCAAATGTGAAATTAATGGCATGTCATCATGTAATTGGCAGCATCTTTTTTCTTAGCATCACTTAAAAATAATGGTACAACTTAATAGTGTCTTAGATTTGATGGAATCCAATATTCAATACAGTGTAAAAAGTCAAAACTCTGTCTAGGGTTCCAAGGACTTCATAGATGTTTCAGTATTTGAGACTTATCTTAAGAATAAGCTGGAAGATGTTTCTAAAAACATACTCCTGAGAAGCTCTGTTCTTGGGAGCAAAGATGATATGCATGGTCAGGGGAGGTAGGTGGGCAAAGAAACGAGCCTGATATTGACATCGGTCCTTTAGGTCTGATATCAAACTCCTGCCCCCTTCCCTTAATTCCCAAAGCTGGGTTTAGGCAATGCCAGTCCCTTTGTATTGTGTTGCAGGTCACTGATACACACTGAAATCCATGGAAAGGTTTGTATAGACTCATACTGAGCGGAATAATAGGTGTGATGTATTTTCTAGGTATTTATCCAAAGTTTGGCTGTAGAAGGTGTCTTGTACTTTTAACAGATTTCAAATCTCATGGGAATCCTATGAGGTAGATATATTACTAAAAACTTTTAATTAAAGCATTTTTCACCCTATTTAGATCAGTCAAAACAGCATCCGTTTTCCTGTGAGAGCTTCGGAGATCTTTAAGTTAAAGGAAAAAAAGAAGTATTATTAAAGATTAAAACCAATAACTCACTGTTTTAAAAAAGATGAATATATACACATACTATATATAGCTATGTAGATAAGGCAGTAGGAGGGTGTGTCAGAATTGGTTACTTCTGAATAAAAACTATCAGGTTTTTTTTCTCTCATTGTATTTTTTAACTTCATCATAGTAAACATGTATTGCATTCGTACTACTTTTTTTTTTTTTTTTAAGCAATAAGGGTTTTCTTTTTTACCATTAAGTCCTGGGTATGAAGAAACATCATGGGTGCATCTTCAAGGGTGCATTGACTTAGTAACTTCTTGCAACAAAGTTACAGACCATCAGTCTAGCCACAAAGTACAATTTAGAGTTAGTTACACATGAGACAGAGAGGGCCCCGGAGCTGATGCAGAAAGAGGAATTCTGCCTTCTATCTTAACACTGATAGAGAAAGGAATAATTTTGCCTTCCATTTTGATAGAGACAGAGATTTTTGCATGTTTCTGTGTGTTGACAGTTTATATGTGCACATGCAATTTGCTTTCTCTGGCCAGGCTACAGAAAGAAGCAGTTTACTTAACAGCATACATTTCTTGATGTGGATTTTGTTCAAATTTCTGGCAGTTTGGATGTTGCTTCAATCTCTTATGGCATAAAACCCTTTCAGCACGGGTCTTTCTCCTACTATAATCCCATTTTTGCCAAATTAAAAATATTGATGAGCACTATCTGAAAATGAATGATGCAATCAATACCCTCTTTTGCCTAGCTGTTAGCACAATTTTAGGATACTGTGCCTCCTTTACCATCTATTTGGTAGAAAATTATATTTCTGCTTTCTAAATTACTCAAAAAAGTCAGTATTATTCAGATCCTTTGTTTCTTCAAATCATGCAATAAACATGTATTGACATTCTTCCTTCTTTTATCTTAGGTGTATATAATTTTATCAACTTTGCAGGAAAAACAGATCCCTCAGGGTCTGAACTGGTATTTGAAGAGATAAGCTCACTTTTAGCTCATTCCTAATAACATTGCATTGTTGTTTAGAAGGAGATAGCAGCCTCTGTCTTATAAATTTTAATATACTCTGTCATCAAATAACAACTGAATTATACTGCAGATAAACCATAGGACTCCTATTGAACTGTGAATGACGTCTAGTCACTCTGTTTTTGCCAACTAAGAGCACAGAGAAATATTATGCAATGACCAGAGCCCCAGTGACTTTAGGAGCCTGTATGCAGTTAGTGCCTTTTCACGTATTGTTCATGGAGCATATTTTCCAATGATTTCAGGAGAAGAACAAAAGGGAATGGAAAGGAGAATTAACTGAGTGTTTGTGAAATTGGGCAATGGAACTTCTCTAAGCCTCAGTTTCCTCCCTGGTAAAATAAAGAAGGTAATTTCTTTCTTACAAGGTGGTTGTGACTGTTAAGTGTGTGCATGCTCACTCATTCATGTCCAACTCTCTTTGACCCCCTGGACTTTAACCCACCAGGCTCCTCTGTTCATGGGATTCTCCAGGCAATAATAATGGAATGTGGTGCCATTTCCTCCTCTAGTGACTGTTAAGTAGTAGTAATTGGATGAAAACAGACCATAAAAGATTGAGCTAGTTATCATTGTTGCAGACATATGAACATTGAGCACATTAGGAAAGACCTTATTAAATGTGGTGCTTTAGCACTCAGGGGAATTAGGGGACAGGTTGGAACACTGTTGACCCCAGCACTGCAAAATCCACTCCCCAGATTTCCTGGTCGGCAGTGACCAGTGACCTTCAGTTTGTTGAAGCTCTGCCCCTCTCATAGCAGGGGAACTCCCCCTCTGGCAAAGGTGTCCAGTGTGGCTGTGTCGTCCTCTTTAGAAATCAGGAAACGTGGGAGCATTAATGGAAAAGAGGAGGCTAGCTTTTGCTTGAGGGAGTTCAAGGAAGCATTTCCAACTGAGGATTGAGATGGGCAGCAAACTATGATTTAAACAGTTAATGGGATTAACTAAATATGCCACAAGGAAAGCTGGTTGGATGGAATACATATTACCTCTTCCTGTCTCTACAAACACACCGAAGTCCTGTTAACACAGTAGCTCCACACCCAAGCAAGAGAGTGACAGACAAGGGACTGGGTGACCCCAGTGTCCTGGGGGCAGGAGGACGCCAGGTGGCTGAAGAGGCCCACTCTGTTCGCTGTAAGCAGAGATTCTACTTCCATCATCTTATTTTGCAACAACAGAGACAAACAAAGGGGATTTTCCTGAGCAGCCAGAGTGACAAAGAAATGAGGCAAATTATTGAGAAACCAATTGGCATTCATCTAAGAGCAACAAACTTGATTGATCAGCCTGAAGGGACTGCCTTCAGAGGGACGATGAAAGAGATAAGTCTCCCAGCATGACCACTGGCTCTGGCTAAGAGGGACTGGCTCATTGGCCACAAGAACTTGAAGGGTGTAAATACCAGGGACAGAGAGGAATAATTTAGTGTGGTCCAAGGGGACAGCAGGAGGAGGGGTGGAAATGAAAGTCAAAACAAAGATGATTTACGTGGCTGAGCAGATCTCATGCCCTGATGGAGAGGCCTATTATAAGCTGAGCTGCGCTGTCCCCCAGGAAGGCACGGAAGCCCCATCACTTGTGCCATTTACAATTGGAAAAGGCACTAAAAAGTAGATCAGCATATTGGAGAGGGAAAAAACCACCACATGCCCTCAGAGAATCAGTGGGATGACTTAATAGGTCTTTCCCATCTCAAATTACAGTGATGTGGCTCGTGTACATGGGGACCTGAGTTGCTGGAATCATTTTCCATCATCTGGGCGTCTTTTCTGTTCCTACAGAGGCCCAGTGAAGAAATGAGAATAGGTAACGGAGAGCCGTTTCTGCATTATAAATAGAAGCCTAAGCACACTGATGCTTTAGTGTGACGGCAGATCTGAGTAGGTTAAGTTTCTCATTGTGATGTCAGTGTAAATAAATACACGCACGTCCTGACTGAGACTCAAAACATCAGCCGTTTGACTGAGATCCAAGACAAAGGAAAGGGGCTTTGCCATGTTTGCATGGTGACTGCCTGAGTGCATGGTCAAGCAGCTTATTCTCTAACCGGGGGAAACCAATGTCCAAACACTTGCATGCTATCTTGAAATTCTCTGGTCTTCAAAAACTATTAAACATTTACTGTGTAGGAAGTTTAGGACTCATGTTTTGGACATGCTTCTGTATTTCTGTCTACAGCTGCAGTGGTATTAGCGACTGACACATTCTGAAACTCTCGATAGCCCAAAAGGGCACATGCAGGCGTAAGGCCGTGCTAACCTGGGTAACAACTGCCAGTGCCAGGGATGGCACACTTGGTCACATGGAAACTGGGGCAGGCAGAGAAGGGCCCGTGTGACCGTGATTGCTCGAAGGAGCACAGCTGTGACCATCACAACCTCGCCCCGCCAGAGGATGACACAGATGCAGGGGACAAAAGTGGTCACAGGGCAACAGGAGAGAGAGAGGCAGTGAGAAAGAAAGCAAAAGAATCGAGGTGGAGGGGGGACCCCACAGATGTTAAGTTCCCCGCAGGTGGAGGATATCACGGTTCCTGATAAAAATATTGTATGTGGTCAAGCACAAGGGAAACTTGGCGTTCTGGAACACTGAAGTTTGCTACAAATAAATTCAGGGTTTGCCTTCCACCCGACAGATATAGGTCAAGCCTCATCCTGCTGTTCATAGCAGCTGTGGCCAATGGGAGACGGAGCTGCCCAGCACGCCAGTGTAAGCCGCTGCTAATGGATGGAAATCAACCTAACCCCATTTCCTGCCTCTCTGCTGTCCTCACGTGTGCATTCACGGCCCATGTAGGCACAGGCTGAGCTGCTGGATTGCTGTAACTGCAGGGAGACTGATGGGATAGGATCTGATGCTGGCAAATACTCCCTTCTTATCTAGGTGAAAGGTCTGTTTGTAAGCCCTTAAAACAAGGACGGTGTAAAAATACAGTAGTATTAGCCTGAAAGTGAAGTCGCTCAGTCGTGTCCGACTCTTTCGACCCCATGGACTATAGCCTACCATGCTCCTCTGTCCATGGGATTTTCCAGGCAAGAATACTGGAGTGGGCTGCCATTTCCGTCTCCTGAAGGCTATGTTAAACTTACAGATTTTCCTGATCTTTCATTTCAAGGAAACCCTGGAGATGTTTAGACAGAGGGAAGTCCATGACAGAGCCTCTCTCTGAAAGGGTACAGCAGAGTTTAAATGACTTGTCTAAGGTTACTCAGAAAGGTGGAGAATCAAACAGGTGGTCTGGGAAAAATGGGGAAAGTGATCCAATTAAATCTGGAGGAAGAACATTGTGACTGATACTCACGGGTAAAGATCTGTTGGAAGTCCCAGTTCAGTAACACGCATTCCTTAATCCCAGGTGTTCAGACTCTTCACTTAAAAGTGAGTTCGGATGTTTTCCTGGGCTCGTGTTTTTAAAACTGTCCTACCTGTTCTTGTCAGCAAGAGAGACAGTAGATCCAGCCCAGGCTGGGTTAACTGTTTGCGCGCTAAGGCCTCTAGCCAGGCGCCTATGGAGCTGAATTTAGAGCACGAATTAGGATAAACCTTGTGCTAAATGTTGTGTAGATAGCTACATATCTTTCTGCAGGATTTTATGACTTGTTCCTTTTTCTCCCCCCCTGGATTCTGTAACCTGGAATCTTTGATTCAGACAGATTGTTGTTTTCTTTTCATCCCCTTAAGAGAACAGTGAAACCTCGCCACTGCTTTTCCCACTGCTTAAGCTTTCAGAGGATATTTCTGACTGAAAGTGGTCCATGTTCTGAAATAACAGGTTCCTTCATGTTCTTTGTGTTTGAATAAACAAAATTAGGCTTGTTAAAGAAAATTTGGAAAATATTTAAAAGAAAATAAAAATTACCCATAAACTTGCCAGCCAGTAACAACCACAAGAACATTTTTGTGTGTTTCTGTCTTATTTCTACACATATGCATGCTTTCCAAAATCTGTCATAAGTGTTTTCAAGGTTTTTCATATATTGCCAAGTTGCCCTCCAACAAGATAAATCAATTTTTAAGCTGTTTTAAAGGAATGATAATTTTGTAAAGTTCAAGCAGACTTGAAGTTTGCAAGTTGAACAATGACACCTCCCTGCTGTCCTTGTTTCCTTGTATCTGCTTCACTCCTAAGGTTGATTGTTTCCCCACCATGGTTGTGGCCAATATCAGTGAACTTTGTATTTGATTCCTCAGCAACATTGTGGTTTCTGGAATTGACCCCAGTGCCAGGAATGGGTCTCAATTAACACAAACCAAACATGAAAATCCAATCTCTCTTGCTAGCAAATGGTTCAAAATCAGAATATGGCATTCCTCTGATAGCAGAATTGATCGAGCTTGGTCCTAAACTGACTCAGTGAAGCTAAGGAGAAGGGCTTATATTGTATTGTTAGCGAAGAGGCTCCATTTCTCTTCTGATGAATGTGAACAAGAGAACATGTTGCCCCCACCAGTGACTGCTGGGTACCATCTTGCGATCCTGAAAGAAGCCATCCTCTCTTTCTGGTTCCACAAGGTAGTATTTCCTTATTTTTTAGGTCACTTTTATTTGGAGTTTCAATTTCTTTAGTGAAAGTTTATCATAACCCTTTTTGTTCTATGGGTTTTTGTTGTTGTTGCTGTTTTTTATTTCATTTTTGTCAATTCTTGTTGGGTATTAGCATCTGTATTGCTGATGTGGCAAGGACACTACTGAGAATATAGTCTTCTTGTCTTTCTTTACATTGTGAATATATCTCCAAGTTTATCACTTATAATTTATTCTTTACTTTTGTTTAATATAGGTAAGAATAAAATTTAAATCTATTAAATCCATCAGTGATTTTTTTTTAAGATATATTCCATTGCTTTTACTTTTATTCATTCATTCATTAAAGAGTGTGTATATGTGTCATTGTGTGTGAACTACAAGGTGCCAGGCATTATTAGAGACAATAAGACTATTGTGAGTCAAGAAGCACACCGTCCCTGTCCTCCTGGAGTTCATTTCCTGGTGGGGCATTGGTGTATATTAGAAATACTGAAAACCACATAAATGCATGTAAGTATTAATGGATAGGTCCTATGAAGGGAAGGACACAGTATAGGAGAGATTTCAAAAGAGGACTAGAGTTAGGGAAGTCAGGGAAGCTTTCCTGGGGAAGTGTTGACTGAGCTCAGAATGATAAAGAGGAATTAGGTAGTTGGGTAAGAGCATTACAGGCAGTGGAAAGAGCAGGTGCAAAGGTCCAGCTCAGGGGCAAGCACAGGAAACCGGAAGGACTGAAAGAATGTAAACAGAGTCCACATCCTGAGAAGGGCCTGGTGCAAGATGAAGGTGGAAGGTTGACGGTGGGGGGTGGCGGATGCTGACCACGCAGGGCCAATAGTCCATGTCAAAGAGTTGTGTCTCCTTCATAAGATCCATGGGATGTCACGGAAGGTGTCATCTTTGAGAACCACATTACTTTTACCTCCAACATCCATTCTAACAACAAGTCCTAACCATTTTGCTTTCTAAACATCTCTTCAACCTATCTACTTCAACCTACCTACTTGTGTTCATCATTTCCAAAAGTTCCCTGGTTCATTCTAGCATCACTTCTGCCTGGACTAATGGAATAGCCTCTTCAATAATCTATCTGCACCTACTCTTGCCCCAATCCAATCCATTCCTACACTGTTATGAGATACAGACCTGACCTTGATACCCTTTGATGACACAGAAAGCACTGAAAGAGGGTCAGTTTGTTTTTTATTAGTTTTGTCCTTGAGAGCTTGTGGAGTGGACAGTTCATGAGTTTAATCTTGGACATGTTGAATTTTAAATACCCCTGCATGTCCTAGAGAAGAAGCCAAGTAGGAGGTGAATAGATCTCTTCTGCCTCTCCATCTAGAGCCAGTCTCCACCCATCTCTACTCTGACGCACATCCAGAGACTCTGACCCGTGTGGGAGGAGTCAAGATTCCATGGATCCCGCACATGGCTCCCATGTGCTCTGGCTTCTAGTTGCCTTCAGTCAAGGGGAGGAATAGGCAGATTAGGAAGAGGAGTGAAGGCTGAGTGTTCTATCATCTACATCCTGCATCATCTCTTCCCCTTTCCCATCTCCTTGTCTTTGAATCTTGACTCCTTCAAACCCTCCTCCTTTGCCTGCTGGTTCTCCTGCTCTTCTTCCTTCATCTCTTCCTGTTTTTTTCTCTTTGTGATCCATTAATCACTTCCATCTCCTACTTAAAGTCTAGGCAGGAAAAGTTCCCTGAGATGCTGGAGCATAGATTTTCTATTGTTTTCCCTAAGCCCTCTGCAAATGATCTTGTGACTACAGTCTCCTTAATTATGGTACATTTTGTTGTGCCACCTGTCTCTTTCAACGATCTTGACCTATACTAATAGGAAAGAAATGGCTGGGCTAGAGTTAAATTTGAGTCGCTTGAGTAGAGGTGGTAATTGGAGCTGTGGGTATAGATGTGAATACCTTGGGAGACAGTGTAGAGAAAGAATGGGCTCTGAGGAACTCAAATGTATAATGGCTTTTGGAGGAATATAATCTTACAAAGGAATTGGAGAAGTAGCAACCAAAGTGGGGTGAAAAATCAGGGCATTGTATCTTGTAGAAATCAAAGAAAGCAAAGGGAAGAAAAAGAAGGTTGGTAGTCAAGACTATCAGTTGGTCCTGGCAAAGTTATTGGATTTAGTGACATATTAATACCATCATGAATATGTTGCATATTTTCTGTTTCTCTGTATAATGATTTAAATTTTTCACATTAATTCATCTATAATTTAGATAAATACTGTCAAATTTGTTTTAGAATATATTTTAAGGTAAAAAATTAACTATCCTTCCATAGCCATTCAGTTCAGTTCAGTCACTCAGTTGTGTCTGACCCTTTGCAACCCCGTGGACTGCAGCACGCCAGGCTCCCCTGTCCATCACCAACTCCTGGAGCTTGCTCAAACTCATGTCCATCAAGTTGGTGATGCCATCCAACCATCTCATCCTCTGTCGTCCCCCTTTCCTCCTGCCTTCAATCTTTCCCAGCATCAGGGTAGTTACCAATGAATCAGTTCTTTGCATCAGATGGCCCAGTATTGGAGTTTCAACTTCAGCATCAGTCTTTCCAATGAATATTCAAGATTGATTTCCTTTAGGATGAAGTTGTTGGCTCTCCTTACTATCCAAGGGACTCTCAAGAGTCTTCTCCAACACCGCAGTTCAAAAGCATCAATTTTTCACCATTCAGCTTTCTTTATAGTCCAGCTCTCATATCCATACATGACGACTGTAAGCTTGCTCAAACTCATGTCCATCAAGTTGGTGATGCCATCCAACCATCTCATCCTCTGTCGTCCCCCTTTCCTCCTGCCTTCAATCTTTCCCAGCATCAGGGTAGTTACCAATGAATCAGTTCTTTGCATCAGATGGCCCAAGTATTGGAGTTTCAACTTCAGCATCAGTCTTTCCAATGAATATTCAAGATTGATTTCCTTTAGGATGAAGTTGTTGGCTCTCCTTACTATCCAAGGGACTCTCAAGAGTCTTCTCCAACACCGCAGTTCAAAAGCATCAATTTTTCACCATTCAGCTTTCTTTATAGTCCAGCTCTCATATCCATACATGACGACTGTAAAAACCATAGCTTTGACTGAATGGACTTTTGTTGGCAAAGTAATGTCTCTGCTTTTTAATATGCTGTCGAGGTTGGTCATAGCTTTTCTTCCAAGGAGCAAGCGTCTTTTAATTTCATGGTGCAGTCACCATCTGCAGTGATTTTGGAGCCATTATTCCAACATTATTTATCTTATGTTTTCTCTGTTACCATTATTTCCTCCAACATTCACTGTTCCTAAAAATAAAAAATGATGTTTGAGCACTTTGTCCTAGCTATTAAAGAGCTTTCTATTTGTATCATAGTGGTTCAGTAGTTGTTGCTTTATCATTAATTTTACCTATTTCTTAAATAGTTTTTAAAGTATTCATTTATTGATTTGGCTGTGCTGAATCTCAGCTGCAGCATGCTAGACCTTTCAGTCATGGCATGAGAACTCTTAGTTGTGGCATGGGGGGTCTAGTTCCCTGGCCAAGGACTGAACCAGGGACCCCTGCACTACAGAGTTTTAGCCTCTGGACCACCAGGCAAGTTCCTATCATTCATTTTAAAATGTACCCATTAGAACAAATCTAACCTCTTAATTTTTAATTTTCAGAATTCTGTTGTCTTTCTTTCTTTTATTATTCTATTGTCTCATTTATTCTTCCAGATAGCTTTAGAACTATTTTATCACTAGGATTTTGTTTGAGATTATTTTAATCCTGTAAATTAAATTGAAAAGTTAAATCTTCATGATATTGCCTTTTAGCTAGAAACTTGATGGATGATAGACAGATGGATCCATTTATCTTCAAATATCTTTTTTTTACCTCTGAGAATAGTGTTGTAATTCTCTTCAAATAACATGAATATTTTGTGAAGGTCATTTCCAAATATTCTATATTTACATTCTTCTTTCTGATCTTTCTCAGATATGTTTTGTTACTCTTTCTCTGACTTCTTTTGGTTTAAGAGTAATAATGTTTCTGGTAGAGAAAAATGAGAGGAAATCAAAAGGAAAAGCACTAAACATAATTCTAATGTCAACATCCAGATCCCAGCACAGTTAACTTTGGGGCACTAACTAAACACTTAATAGTCTTATGTATGTGTATTTTTATGCTTCTCATGCAAATGAGATACCATATTATTCTGTAACTTCTTTTACCTGCTATTCAGCTTTTCATGTCACTATATGCACTTCTGACTCATAATCCTTCATGACTAGATTCTGTTCTGTAGTATATACGTACCTTAATTTATTTAACCAGACCTTTATTGGGAATCTTAGTTGTTTCTAACTTTCCAGCATGAAATCATTCTGTGATAAACCTCTTTTTACCTCCTCAATTCCAAAAAGCCTTGACATTTTATTAAGTATTGACTATGTACAAAAGAATATTTATAAAATGTTTAATGATTTAAAAAAGTAATGCTACAGTGATCACTTATGTATCCACTGAACTGTTTAAGATATAGAACATTTAAGCCCCTATGTGTCCTACTCCAATCTCATTCTTCCTTCCTAATCATTTCATATACATCTGTGTGTCTGTGTGTGTGTCTGTGTGTGTATGAATTTGCATGCTTTGAACTTTATATAATTGGAATGTTACCATATAGGTCTTTCTGGGACATGCTTTTTCCACATAATAACATATTCCTGAAATTCATCCATGTTGTTGCAAATAACTACAGTTTATTCATGTTTATTGCACTATAGTATTCAATTATATGAGTGTACCATAATTTTTAATCCATTCTATTGTTGGTGGATACTTTGGTTATTTCTAGTTTTTGCTCTTACAACTATGCTACTATGAACATCTTGTACTTATTTCCCACGCTGTGTGTACAAGACCAAACATCAGAGAATAGAATTGCTAGGTCCAAAGGCATGCAGTGCCCTGAACCTAATAGATAATGCAAATTGTTTTCCAAAATGGTTGAAATAAATTTACTCTCCCACCAAGCAGTATAAGAATTCAGTGACTCCACATTTGTAATTCTTGGTATTTCACAATTATACATTTTTTTCAATCTGATCAGATTGAAATAATATGCACTGTGATTTTAATTTGCATTTCTCTGATTACAAATGAAGTTAAACATATTTTCATATGTTAATTTACCATTTATGTTCCCTTTTCAGTGATGTGCGCATTCAAATTGTTTTCCCATTTAAAGTAAATTAGGTTGTATTTTTTTCCTTAATGGTTACAGTTTTTGTATGGTCTGGATACTAACCCTTTGTCACTTGCAATGCCCTCTCTCAGTGTGTAGCTCATCTTTTCACTCCTGTTATGGTTTCTCTGGATGAACAGAAAAAAGTTCATAATGTAGAAGCTAAAGAAGCTTTAATGTAGTTGACTTGAATAATAATTTCCTCTACTGTCTGTGCTTTTCTGTCTGGTAGGCAGGTTTAGTTGCTTAGTGGTGTCTGGCTCTTTGTGACCCCATGGACTGCAGCCTGCCATGCTCCTCTGTCCATGGGATTTCCCAGGCAAGAATGCTGGAATGGGTTGCCATTTCCTTCTCCCAGGGATCTTCCTGACCCAGAAATTGAACCTGGGTTTCCTGAATTGTAGGCAGACTCTTAACCAACTGGGCCACCAGAGAAGACATAGAGAATCTTATGCTCCTTTAATTGAAATGATCATTTTCTTCTATTACTTTCAAAAATGTTTAAAGCTATACCAAATGTTGAGTATTTTATACATAGAATTGATTTTTGGCATGTGGTGTTAGTAAGAGTTCAGATTAATTTTTTTCTATATGAATAACCAGTTTTCTCAGCATCATTTTAAAGCTTATACTTTCTCAACTCTTTTTCAGTGTCAGCTGTGACATACTTGAGAATCAACTTACTAAAATCCACTATCCATCCCTCAATGCCCACCAGTCAAAATAAATACTTTGTTGGGATTTTAAATAAAATAAATCTGTGAATCAATCTGAAAAGCAATGACAACTTTATAATATTGAATCTTCCTATCCATGAACATAGTATCTCTTTCCATTTGTTTAAGTTTTCTTTAATTTTGCTCAATCTTTTTATGATTTTATGTATACAGGCCTTACTTGGATTTGTTAAGTCTCTTCCTAGGTAATTAATATTTTTGATACTACTGTAAGTGGCATCTTTTAATTACATGTTCTAATTATTTGTTGCTGGTATACAGAAATGCATTTTTTAAATATTGACCTTATAAGTGTCAATGTTACTTTAAAAATCTTAATTCTATTTGATATATAGATTCTGTTATACTTTCTATGTAAAAATCTTATCTCCTGCAAATGATGACTCCCTATTGTCTGCCTCTCCAATCTTTATAAATTGTACATAAATTTTATACTATCTGATATTTCCAATACCTAACATTTACATGGGTGATGAGAGTTTCTTGTTGGTTTTTTGGGGCTCACTCATCATGCCTTTCTTTTTTTAATTGTGGACACATATTTATATGGGAATTATTTGAAGTCGAGATTAAAGGGAATTCATTTAAAAAGGATTTGTGTGTGTTTCTGGCAGATTCCCATGGCTACTGCTGAAAGAGGGCCACTTTAAACTGAATTCTCAGCTTGAAGTTTTGAAGACTACTGAGGTAGAGCTAGTCCAGTAAGAAAACTCACACATGAGGGCTAGCTTGTATTTAGAAACTTTCAGGAAAGATTTTTTTTCCCTTTACCAGTGCAAAATTTTAAGATAAGTAGATGTCCTTGTTGCCTGCTATGGGAAGAGTTTTATTTCTAGTATACCCTTTTGAGCTTTATGTAGGATTGTCTTTGAGACTGCCCTCTTTTGCTTTGTCAAATATCATCCGCATCTCTAAAGGCTGTGAACACTGGAACACTGTGAACACTCAAGATCCTCCGATTTGTCAAAAGCCCTCAGTGCAAAGGCCAGTATCAGTGCCTGGGTCATCCCATTAGGACCTCACTTTGAGTTCATTTTGGCCTTACTATATTACCAGGTCATTGATGCATTTAAAAGTATAATTATATATTTTATTCATTGTTTTTAATTATTCTCAATGGGAAGGTTGTTAAGGGCATCCAGGTTGTTAAGCATCCTCCACCTCATTTCAGCTATAACCTCTCATATCTAGATCTTTTCATTTCTGATACCTGTTTCACCTCCTAATTCTCAATTTCTGATATCTTCTCTGTGGCCATCATCTCCTGTCTCTCATTTACCAGTTGTACCTTAACAATTCTTTAACTCTATTAGGGCTCCCAATTCATTCACCCTCCCAAATATTTACTGTCCACTTACCTAGGTCCTCCCTCATCCATGTTAGAGTCTGTGCAGGGTCCCTGTATTGCAGAATACAATGTAAACTGTACCCTCTGGAGCTGTGCCACGCTGTGGTACTGAGTTTGTGTTCCATCATCATAATTGCTCTCTTAGATACACTCATGTCCTTTGGTTTTTTCCCCTCCGATCATCTGATATTGCACAGTTATTAATTAAACCCCTACTTATCTGCCTACTTTGTACCTGGTTCTGGACGAAAGCAAGCAAATATGCCGACTAGTTTCCTTCAAAGTTCATGTAGTTTCAGGATGCTTAGCAATCCTTCTGTATTTCTCTAATCAGTTCTCTCTACCATCTTTGAAAGCAGCTTCTCTCTGCAAACCCCAAGGCTTCCCTTTCTCACTTATTCCACTGAGACAATGGAGTCTAACACTGAAGCGCATCCTCATCCACCCACCACCAACCTCCCTGCATTTGTAATAGATTCTCAGCTTTCCCTCTTGTGACTTCAGATGAACTATCCATTTTCAGATCTAAGGCCAACCTGTGCACAGGATCCCACCCTTTCTTCTCCCTCCTCCCATCACTACCAGTGAGTGAGTCTCTCATTATTCTGTTCCTGCCCTGAGAATGAACACAGCCTGTCAGATTTTTTTTTCTTGAAATAAGAGACAACTTCTGGGAAGATGAAGTTGATGTACTTTCCCATATTCTTCCAGCTGAGTAAACTAAAAACCCTTGGACATTACATATAAAAGAAATATAAGAAGGCTGAGAGGTAGAGAGAAGAAGGCAGACCAGCTAGGGGTTTTGAGACCTGAAGAATGACATATGGTTAGTTCCTATGTTGGTTGTTTGTCTCAGAAAATCCAGACTTGGAGCTGAAGAAGCTGGCAACCCACAAATACCAACAGGAACAGACAAAAACAAAACAAAACAAAACCCTTAACCAAAGCCTGCTTTGCCTAGACAGAGAACCAGGAATGGGTCATCCTAGAGAAACGGAAAACTTTTAGAATTATCTAAACAGTTCTGGGCTTCCCAAGTGGCTCAGTGGTAAAGAATCCGCCTGCCAATGCCGGGATACAGGAGACATGGGTTCGATCCCTGGGTCAGGAAAGATCCCCTGGAGGAGGCATGGCAACCCACTCCACTATTCTTCCTTGGAGAAGCCCATGGACAGAGGAGCCTGGTGGGCTACAGTCCATGAAATGGCAGAGGTGGACATGGCTGAGTACGCATGTACAAACAGCTCTCCTCTAGCCAAAACCACAGAAAACCACTGACCCATTCCCACCCATGCCAGCAAAGTCTTAGGGGGGAGCCTAGACTTCAGCCTCCACTAGGGTGTACCAAGGAACCCCCACATACTCGCCAAGGTGGTGACAGAGAGGGATACATAGGGAGCTGGGATTTTCCTCCCCAGCAGGCGGGGATGACACTTGCTATCCTCCCTTCCCTCCCCACAGTACCAATAGAGACCACACGGGGAGCCTGGACTTTCAGCCCCTTCTGGCAGCAACAAGGCCTCCCTCCCTATCCCAGATTGGGTGCTGCTAGATAAGGC
>SJXQ01005200.1:0-18963 GCA_006408695.1 Aepyceros melampus | reverse complement strand
TGAGGAAGCCTGGGGCATTAGCGAGGTGTCCTGCAAGGCTTCTGGATGCACCTTCACCGACCACTGCCTGCACTGGGTGCGACAGGCCCCTCAACAAGGGCTTGAACGGACGGACGGATCGACAGCAAAGATGGTGGAACAAAGTATGCACAGAAGCTCCAGGGCAGAGTCACCTCGGCTGCAGACACGTCCACCAGCACCGCTTACATGGAGCTGAGCAGCCTGAGGTCTGAGGACACGGAGTTAATCACTGTGTGAGACACACAGTGTGAAAACCCACACACCGAGGGTGTCAGAAACCCTGAGGGGCAGGGCGGCTGTGCTGGGAGAGGAAAGGAGAGAAATGGTGGCTTTCCTGACTTCTCGTCACCAGGAATCTGGAGTCTGAGCGATCAGATCATGCTCTCCCGGGACACTGCTGTTTTTGAGCAAGGTCTCAAGATAACAAATGTATGAAAGAAAGATGCGAGGGAAAGACTTCCCTCCAAAGGGTTATGGGTTTTCATTCCTTTTTAGCAGGAGTATTGAGAGCCTCATTGTTCTTGGAATGTTAGGTGAGGCCTTATGGGAATATCTGGTTAATGTCAAGTATGGGATTCTTGTTCTGTAGAGTGTCCTGGCAAGTCCTCTGGCTCATTCTTCAGTTTTCAAAGTGGCATCGTCCTTGGGAGATCCAAAGGGTGAATTTCTGTTTCCCAGTCTCTGCCAAGCAGCCCACACGTAGCATCTGGTCAGACAGCCACGAGCAGGGCTGCAGAGTCGGGGTGGAGGGGCGCACAGGCCCTGCAGTCTGTGGCAGCACATGGCTCCTCCCAGGGGCCACGGCCTGCAGGGCCCCGTCCCCGGGGCAGCGCTTGTGGACACACACTGGTCTTTTCTGGCTCCAGGAGAGATAATGCCACTGATGACACTGGTGACAGCACTCACCTCCCCTGGGAAACCCGCTCTAAGTCCACACACGCTGTGACGGTCGCCAGCCCCAGTCTACATGCTCACACCCAGAAATGCAGCTGTGAGGCCACAGCCTCAGGCCACAGGGAGACGGGGGAGCGGAGCACTAAGGGGCTCCAAGAGCTGCCTGTCCTTAGTCCTCACTAGACTTGGGGTCCTTGGTGTCCACCCTCAGGGAGGAGATGCTGAGCTTCACGAGTTCCTGCAGACACTCAGCTGTGCACAGGGAAATGCAGGACACTGGGCAGTCAGCCGTGCTGGGAAGACGAGCGTTTCAGCAGAAACGTCTACTTTCTCCTCAAAATTAATGCTGTCTTTAATCACTGTGAACAAACCTCCTCTAGAGTGATTCTTGAGGTTATTTAAGCTATTCAAGATGAAAAAATAGTCAAGAAAGCAAAGGAAAATATAAATGCTTTGGGAATTCTGATAGACATTAAATTGTACTCAACTCCATTTGAATTCAATATGGTTATTACATGTATATTTTTCTCTGATGTTTGCAGAGTAAGTAAACATCAGCTAACCAGAAAAGAAAAGAATAAATAAAATAAGAGTTTGTCTAACAAATGGCTGGTACCTGAATGTCGGGTGGGCATTTGTTGAGTAAAGGCAAACACGTTCNGGGAGTTGGTGATGGACAGGGAGGCCTGGCGTGCTGCAATTTGTGGGGTCGCAAAGAGTTGGACAGGACTGACCAACTGAACTGAACTGAACTGAAACATTAGCTAATCAGAAAGAAAACAAATAAGACTTTCTCTGGCATCTACGTGGTCCCTGACAGTGCGGTGGGCATTTGATGAGTAAAGGTAAGCAGCTCCATGGGATTAAAGTCTCTTCCCAAAATCTGCCATTGTTCTCTGACAGCATCTTTTTCCCTGACCATCCTTCCTTCATCATTTCATTCCTCAAAAGACAGTCTGCCTGGTCTGGGGAGGGGGACCCCAGGAGGGGCTGAGTTCTCTGGGGCACAGTCAGCACCCCCCTCACGGGGGAGCCCCACAGGCAGGACCTCTATTCACTGCTTTCTGCTTTTATACAGAGGTCCCTCCCGTATGCAAATGTCCACTCAGGTCACAGGGTAGAGGCCGAGCACCAGCTCACTTAAATTCAGGTTCCTCCCCAGGCTTGAAGAGATCTCCAGGAGTGGTGACTCTCATCTGCTCGAAGATGAGCCCACTGTGGACGCTCCTCTTTGTGCTGTCAGCCCCCAGAGGTGAGTGTCTCTGCATCAGACATGGGCACGTGGGGAAGCGGCATCTGAGCCCGTGGGTCACTGTGCTTCTCTCTGTCCACAGGGGTCCTGTCCCAGGTGCAGCTGCAGGAGTCGGGACCCAGCCTGGTGAAGCCCTCACAGACCCTCTCCCTCACCTGCGCCGTCTCTGGATTCTCATTGAGCAGCAAAGGTGTAGGCTGGGTCCGCCAGGCTCCAGGGAAGGCGCCGGAGTGGGTTGGTGTCACATACAGTGGTGGAAGCACAGGCTATAACCCAGCCCTGAAATCCCGGCTCAGCATCACCAGGGACACCTCCAAGAGCCAAGTCTCTCTGTCGCTGAGCGGCGCGACATCTGAGGACACGGCCGTGTACTACTGTGCAAGAGACACAGTGAGGGGAAGTCAGTGTGAGCCCAGACAAAATCTCCCTGCACAGGGGCGCGTGCCCACCAGGGGGCGCGCAGGACTAGGACAGAGCTGCGCCCGGAGCAGGTGCAGAAGCAGCGCGGGGCGGGTGGGGGCCTGGGGGGGATGCTCCTCAGAGATTCTCGTTCCTCCTGCTGCCCAGGAGCTGCACCTCAGACCCTCTTCTGTGCCCTTGTATTTCATTGTTGTGGTTTATGTCACTCTCAGACAACTGTGTGTGTATATATATATTAATTTTTCCTTAAAGTAAGGATGACTTTATGCAAACACACACACACACGTAATACTCAGCAGCTAAGTTTTTTCTACATCATTCTTCTTCTGTCTAAGGAACTCAGTAAACCATTTAACTCTCACAGTAATTTCAAAACTGTTAACTATCCTGAAGGAAACATGAGATATTTAAACATTTTAATCTTTGTTTTGTTTTTGTACACGAGGAAGGAAGAGACCCAACCTCCTTCTTCCTGTGAAATTGCACCCTTAGAATCTGGAGCAAGCAGTGTCAAAGGCTCTGGTGTCAGAGCTCCCCAGCGCTGCATATGCAATGATTCCGTCATTCACAGATTCTGTACTGCAAATTCACCTGCACGCCAGCTTTTATTAGCGTCTTAACACAAACACTGTTACCTTGCGTCCTTATATAGACATTGACAGTATGGCCAGTTCACTGAGTCACTCAACACACACACATTCCAGGTGAGGCAATCGGGTGATGCCATCTCGCCTCCACGTCTCTGAAGTCCACACCCCATCCTGAGCTTGTGTCTGGCTCATTCCTAAGGGGAAAGACAGAGGTCCTCAGGTGGATTTGTCCGTGGGGTCAACGTGGAGCCACCACCCTCTGTCCTCTCTCCCATCACAGTGACCGTCACTGACAAAGGGAAAGGAAGCAGGAGCTGTGCTGGGCTCAGCCCTGAGGAAAGACCCAAGGACTGAGAGGGCGAGGGGCTGAGCTGAGATGAGCAAGGAGCACAAGGTGGGGGCCATCAGGACGGAGACTCTGGGTTCAGAAAGCGGGACCTGCCCTGGGATCTGGTCCCAGGCCTCTGGTAGGCACACTGTTTCCCACGCTTGCTCTCCAACCATGTAAATTCAGAAGGCGCCCATGGGGATCCTGGGGTGACCAGGGAGAGTGTGACCACAGCCTCTCTGGACTCACAGGGAAAGAGTCCTCAATGCAAATTCCTCATCAAGCTCCAGGGTAAAATCCACCCCTGGGCTGTAGGAGCTCACCCCTCTCTGCTCACACAGGATGGAGGTCTCAGGAAATGCAGGGTTGTGGTCTAGAAGATGGGGCGGTGGGGTCTTCTCCTCTGCCTGGTGACAGCTCCCCAAGATGAGAGTCTCAGGAGCAGACACGGATCTGTGGGGATAATTGTGGCTGCAGGTGACTGACAGGGTCCCAGGTGGCCTCTCCCAGTGCAGCTGCAGGAGTCGAGCCCAGAACTGCTGAAGCTCTCACTGACCCTCTCCCTCACCTGTGGCATCTCTGGTTACTCCATCGCCAGTGGTTACTGGGAACCCGTTCTTCCTGCTGCTGAGCTCTGTGACCACTGAGGCCACAGCCGTGTGTTGCTGGGCAAGAGACACAGTGAGGGGAAGGCAGTGTGAGCCCAGACACCAGCCATCCTCCGGGGGCTCCATGACCACCAGCGGGTGCTGGGGACACACAATGTGTGCTGCGGGAGATGGTGCAGATGGTGACTGAAGGCTGGTCTCCTGTCAGGAGGCTTCCTCTCTTTGCAGCAGGTTTTCTGGGAACTTCTCTGCATTCCTGACTCTGTAGTACCTCCTCAGTCCCTGAGGCAGAAAGGTGTGTGGGAGAGGGGTCCGCATTCTCACTGCACGAGAGGCACAGGCTCTTAGAGTCGCTCCCTCTTGTCACTTAAGCCTGTTCTCTGGACATTTGGTGTAAGCTCGCTAAGTCCACAGGAGAGGCTCTGTGTGACTCAGCAGTGTGGCTCAGCACAGCAGGGCCACTGAACCAGCTAGCCAGCGGTCAGCAGTGTAAGTGCGTGCTGGACTCAGACAACAGAGGTGAATAAACCCAGAGCCAGGGAAGAACCCGTCTTGATGGTGATAATGAACTGACACCTCACTCACCACATCAGCCATAGTTCTCTCCATGGAGACGCAGTGGGACCCGCACGCCAGCCTGAGATAGGAGCTGAGTCTGCTGACGCCACGCAGAGACGCAGGAAGGTGGAAAGTTTGTGTCATCTGTGTTCCTGCATCTATTTCTGTGGTGTCCTCAGAATCTCCTTCTACATCAACCTGGGGTGGAAGTCCCACTGAATTTCCATGGAGAAAACTATGACTAATGCTCTGAGTGTGGTGTCAGCTCTTTGAGCACCACCGAGGGGCATTCCTCCCCTCACTAACTGACAGGCTGTAGTAGGTGCCTGGAAAATCCCATGGATGGAGAAGCCTGGTAGGCTGCAGTCCATGGGGTCGCTAAGAGTCGGACGCAACTGAGCGACTTCAGTTTCACTTTACACTTTCATGCATTGGAGAAGGAAATGGCAACCCACTCCACTCTTGCCTGGAGAATCCCAGGGACGGGGGAGCCTGGTGGGCTGCCGTCTACGGGGTCGCACAGAGTCAGACACGACTGACGTGACTTAGCAGCAGCAGCAGCAGCAGTAGGTGCAGTAGCTTCTGTCATTTGTGTGGTTTTACATCAGATAGAGGACACATACTGAAGGAAAGCTTTTACTTTAAAAGCAGTTCCTACTTGACATCCTCAGCTCTCTTGTCAAGCTGTGAACCACCAGAAGTTTATACGAGGACAAGTCTTTCAACGAGAGAGCACGATACATCTAAGGAACATATAGCGTATTCCTGATGAATCAAGAAGCCATTGTGAGCACTGTCTTGGTTTTCACCCAAGTTGGCTGACTGTCTCATGTAAGGAACACTATGTTTTACCTCATGGAACTTACTGATTTTAAATCACGTATGTCCTAATGCATGCATGCTAGTCACTTCAGTCATGTCAGACTCTTTATCACCCAATGGACTGTAGCCCATTAGGCTCCTCTGCCCATGAAATTTTCCAGGCAAGAATACTGGAGCGGGTTGCCATGCCCTCCTCCAGGGCATCTTCTGACCCAGGGATCGATCCTGTGTCTCTTACATCTGCCTATTGGTAAGCGGGTTCTTTATCACTAGCGCCATCTTTCTATAATTGTGTGAGTCTCGAGTCTCATTCAGCAGAAATCACACAAAGAGAAGTGAACAGAGTAAACAATGAGAAAGTGAAAGCTGCTCAGTTGTGTCTAACTCTTTGCGGCCCTGTGGACGGTACAGTCCATGGGATTCTCCAAGGAAGAATACCAGAGTGAGTAGCATTTCCCTTCTCCAGGGGATCTTCCCAACCCAGGGATCAAACCCAGGTCTCCCAAACTGCAGGCAGATTCTTCACCAGCTGAGCCACAAGGAAAGCCCAAGTGTACTGGAGGGGGTAGCCTATCCCTTCTCCAGAAGATCTTCCAGTCCCGGGAATCGAATCCTATTTTGCAGGATGATTCTCTACCACTGAGCTCTGAGTTCAGTCACTCGGTAATGGCTGACTCTTCACAACCCCATGGACTGCAGCATGCCAGGCTTCCCTGTCCATCTCCAACTCCCAGAACTTGCTCAAGCTTAGGACCATCCAGTTAGTAATGCCATCCAACCATCTCCTCCTCTATCATCCCCTTTTCCTCCTGTCTTCCATCTTTCCCAGCATCAGGGTCTTTTCCCAAAGAGTCAGTTCTTCAGATCCGGTGGCCAAAGTACTGGAGCTTCAGCTTCAGCATCGGTCCTTCCAAAGAACATTCAGGACTGACCTCCTTTAGGATGGACTCGTTGAAACTCCAGCAGTCCAAGGGGCTCTCAAGAGTCTTCTCCAACAGCACAGTTCAAAAGCATCAATTCTTCTGCGCTCAGCTTTCTTCATGGATCAACTCTCATATCCATACACGACTGCTGGGAAAAGCATAGCTTTACTAGATGGAATTTGGCAGCAAACTGAAGTCTCTGCTCTTTAATATGCTGTTTAGGTTGATCATAGCTTTTCTTCCAAGGAGCATGCTACCAGGGAAGCCTGAACTGATCTATGGGGGAAGCCCGAACAATGAGAAAAANTAATAACTTTGTATAGAGTGTAGACTCGTATTTGTGGCAAAATCCTATGAGCTTTTCTCTCAGTGACAACTGCCGGGATCATGGACTAGAAAATTTCCATTTGAGAAGCAATTACTACCTTGCTTTTAGACATTAATTCACCCTGTCCCTGTGACTAAAGGACATAAAATAATATTCAAACCCGTAATACCTTGGGTGATAGTAGAGAGACACTCAAATGTGGAAGGCAATGCCCAGATGAATTCCATAATAAAATGGAAATAGTTTTGTCAAGAGTGTGCTATGAAGGTAATGCAAAGAATTTATCAGCATATTCATAAGCAGGTACATTCTTTTAGATCTGACTTTGGAACACACAAGGAGCTGCCTAATTCTATTGCTGCTTGGACAGTGCCCTATAATTAGCTCTTGATTGACCAACACAGAGCTGCTTAACTTTTGGTTGTCAGTTCCAAAGAGAACTGTTTGGAAGTCTACCACTCTGATTAAGGAAGGTAAAAATAAATTAGCTCAGTGGGCTAACTTGCATGCTTTCTGATCCTATGTTTAAGTTTTTACTGATGCATGGATGGTGATCTGGCCATATGGTCAGGCAGAAGGGCAAAGGAAAACTCATCTGTTAGAAGGATGCCCAAATACGCTTTCACTCTACCTGGCCAAAGAGGGTTGACAGTGAATGCACCTGTATTGCTTACTGGTAAAAATAGTCCATTAGTTCTGTACACATGGAGAGATGGGGAAATAATAGTTGAGGTTAAAGGAATAAACACATGGGGTATACAATGAGGGAAATCCAGTATCCTTCAAGAAAAATCTCTTGGTTCAATTATGTCAGATGTTTGAAAGGGTGAAACCATTTACAGCTGAGACCACTCCTTTTAGAACCTGACAACTTCAAGATGTCTGCAAACCTGTGTGACCTTGCCCCAGGAAATATTTTGGTCATAAAATTTGATGATGGGTTGGACTAATTTTTAATGCTTGAAAGGAACTCAGGACTGTGCCAGTACCTTCTAACATTTATTGCAGGTTTACACATGGGGTATACAATGAGGGAAATCCAGTATCCTTCAAGAAAAATCTCTTGGTTCAATTATGTCAGATGTTTGAAAGGGTGAAACCATTTACAGCTGAGACCACTCCTTTTAGAACCTGACAACTTCAAGACGTCTGCAAACCTGTGTGACCTTGCCCCAGAAAATATTTTGGTCATAAAATTTGATGATGGGTTGGACTAATTTTTAATGCTTGAAAGGAACTCAGGACTGTGCCAGTACCTTCTAACATTTACTTGCAGATTACATCTCTTATATTGCAATAAGTCTAACACTGGCATTGTGGGTAAATATATGATATTAAATTTGATAGTCAATTAGGGAAATACATTTGAGTTATCATCTTTACCCCACACTTGCTCCTCCAAATATTAGGAGCTCTGCTTCCAGGACCCTCTCAGATTCTGCTCTATGTGTATTTTTCATAATGAAAATGTAATAATAAGTATAGTACATTTCTGAGTTCTGTGACTCATTTCAAGTGAACCATATAAAACCTGAGGGGGGGTCACAGTAATCCTTGAATCTATAGCCAGTTTTTTGGAAGCATGGGTGTCCTGGGAAACCCTGGCCAATGGCTGGTGTCTGAGAAATAAGGCAGCTTACAGAAGATTTTGTCCTTAACTTTGAGATCTGACAGTAATTCTGGGTGCTTAGTATCAGAACGGCATTGTCGTACATCCAACTAAGGTGGACAGAGGACATGCATATACCCAGGAAGCAATGGTAAAGTGGGATTTTTTTTTGATGAGAAAAGTAAAAATTGACTCTTGCAGTTTGCTGTACAAGGCAGGTAGAATTCCAAGGGAAAGACACAGACATGCCCACATTATTTACCACAAAACTCACATATAGGCACACCCCAACCCCCATGGCATATATCCATACATCTCCAAGGAATACAACTGCTTATGGGAACACAGCCATGGTTTTTTACCTAGAAAATAATTTTCTTTCTCACCACCCTCTATCCTCATTCCCATTAGAAAGCGAGAATCACATTAGTTCTCTAAACAAAAGCCATCAAGGAAGAACAATATTTAAAAAAAAATTATTTATTTTTTTAATGGAAGGATAATTGCTTTACATAATTTTGTTGTTCTCTGTTAAACATCAACATGAATCATCCATAGATATACATATGTCCCCTCCCTCTTGAACCTNAGTACATCCAACTAAGGTGGACAGAGGACATGCATATACCCAGGAAGCAATGGTAAAGTGGGATTTTTTTTTTATGAGAAAAGTAAAAATTGACTCTTGCAGTTTGCTGTACAAGGCAGGTAGAATTCCAAGGGAAAGACACAGACATGCCCACATTATTTACCACAAAACTCACATATAGGCACACCCCAACCCCCATGGCATATATCCATGCATCTCCAAGGAATACAACTGCTTATGGGAACACAGCCATGGTTTTTTACCTAGAAAATAATTTTCTTTCTCACCACCCTCTATCCTCATTCCCATCAGAAAGCGAGAATCACATTAGTTCTCTAAACAAAAGCCATCAAGGAAGAATAATATTTAAAAAAATTATTTATTTTTTTAATGGAAGGATAATTGCTTTACATAATTTTGTTGTTCTCTGTTAAACATCAACATGAATCATCCATAGATATACATATGTCCCCTCCCTCTTGAACCTTTCTTCCAACTCACTCTCCATCCTAACCCTCTCAGTTCAGTTCAGTTGCTCAGTCATGTCCGACTCTTTGCAAGCCCATGGATTGCAGCACGTCAGGACTCCCTGTCCATCACCAAATCCTGGAGTTTACTCAAACTCATGTCCATTGAGTCAGTGATGCCATCCAATCATCTCATCCTCTGTTGTCCCCTTCTCCTCCTGCCTTCAATCTTTTCCAGCATCAGGGTCTTTTTGAATGAGTCACCTCTTCGCATCAGGTGGTGAAAGTATTGGAGTATCAGGATCAGTACCTTCCAATGAATATTCATGACTGATTTCCTTTAGGATCGACTGCTTAGATCTCCTTGCTATCCAAGGGATTCAAGAGTGTTCTCCAACACCACACTTCAAAAGTATCAATTCTTCAGTGCTCAGCTTTCTTTGTAGTCCAACTCTCACATCCATACATGACTACTGGAAAAACCACAGCTTTGACTAGGTGGAACTTTGTTGGCAAAGTAACATCTCTGCTTTTTAGTATGCTGTCTAGGATGGCCATAGCTTTTTTCAGGGAGTAAGTGTCTTTTAATTTCATGGCTGAAGTCACCATCTGCAGTGATTTTGGAGCTGCCCCAAAATGTTTGTCCCTGTTTCCACTGTTTCCATCTATTTGACCTGAGGTGATGGGACCAGATGTCATGATCATAGTTTTCTGAGTGTTGAGTTTTAAGTCAGCTTTTTCACTCTCCTCTTTCACTGTCATCAAGAGGCTCTTCAGTTCTTTGCTTTCTGCCATAAAGGTGGTGTCATCTGCATTTCTGAGGTTATTGATATTTTTCCCGGCATCTTGATTCCAGCTAGTGCTTCATCCAGCCCAGCGTTTCTCATGATTTACTCTGCATATAAGTTAAACAAGCAGGGTGACAATATACAGCCGTAGCATACCCTTTTCTTATTTGGAACCAGTCTGTTGTTCCATGTCCAGTACTAACTGTTGTTTCTTGACCTGTCTACATATTTCTTAAGAGGCAGGTCAGGTGGTCTGGTATTCCCATCTCTTTAAGAATTTTCCACAGTTTATTGTGATCCACACAGTCAAAGGCTTTGGCATGGTCAATAAAGCAGAAATAGATGTTTTTCTGGAACTCTCTTGCTTTTCCCGTGATTCAGCGGATGTTGGCAATTTAATCTCTGGTTCCTCTGCCTTTCCTAAAACCAGCTTGAACATCTGGAAGTTCATGGTTCACGTACTGTTGAAGCCTGGCTTGGAGAATTTTGAGCATTACTTTACTAGCGTGTGACATGAGTGCAATTGTGCAGAGTTTGAGCATTCCTTGGCATTGCCTTTCTTTGGGATTGGAATGAAAACTGATCTTTTCCAGTCCTGTGGCCACTGCTGAGTTTTCCAAATTTGCTGGCATATTGAGTGTAGCACTTTCACAGCATTATCATTTAGGATTTGAAACAGCTCCACTGGAATTCCATCACCTCCACTAGCTTTGTTCATAGTGATGCTTCCTAAGGCCCACACTTGACTACTCATTCCAGGATGTCTGGCTCTAGGTGAGTGACTGTCATGAAGATCTTTTTTATATAGTTCTTGTGTATTCTTTCCACCTCTTCTTAATATTTTCTGCTTCTGTTGGGTCCATACCATTTCTGTACTTGATTGTGCCCATCTTTGCATGAAATGTTCCCTTGGTATCTCTAATTTTCTTGAAGAGACCTCTAGTCTTTCCCATTCTATTGTTTTCCTATATTTCTTTGTACTGATCACCCCTCTAGATTGATATAGATCCCCTGTTTGAGTTTCCTGAGTCACAGAGCAAATTCTCATTGGTTATCTGTTTTGCATATGGTAATGTAAGTTTCCATGTTACTCTCTCCATACCTCTCACCCTCTCCCCTCTCTACCCCTTCTATGTTAAATCTAGTATAGGCAAAACTGTAATTATTACTGACATAGAGAAATTAAGGAGCAAAAGATGGGAAAATAACTTTGACACTGACAATATATTCCTTCTTTGAAGAGTGCACTATACACGCTATAAAATTGACATTTGAGAGGAAGTAACTCATTGACCAATTTACTGACTAAGGAAATAAATTATTAGCTATTTGTCAAGATTAACAGAAAAGAGGGCCGTGTACTCATGTTAGTTCAAATATTGGTTGTTTCTGAAAAACTCAGGATGTAACCTAAATTTTTGATTGAAGAACTAGAGAACAGATACGTTTTAACATGGAGAAACGACTAATTATGCACATCAAGAGGACAAATTACCTGCACATGTATATAAGTTAATTAGAACCTGTTTGGAGGTAAATCATGGAACATCAAAAATGATCAAATGCAAATATTTGCTGAAGTGCTCCAAGGGTACAAATGATGTATTGAGTTTCAAACATGCAGTGAGAATTTCACTAGCTTTAATCTAATATTGATAACCTCTTTATTAAAGCAGGGCTTCCCTGAGAGCTCAGTTGGTAAAGAATCTCACTGCATTGTAGGAGACCTCAGTTCGATTCCTGGGTCGGGAAGATCTGCTGGAGAAGGTATAGGATACCCACTCAAGTATTCTTGGGATTCTCTTGTGGCTCAGCTGATAAAGAATCCACTTGCATTTCGGGATTTCTGGGTTCGATCCCTGAGTTGGGAAGATCCCCTGGAAGAGAAAGTCTATCCATTCCAGTATTCTTGTCTAGAGAATTCCATGGATTGTTTGGTCTATGGTGATGTAAAGAAGTCAGACACGACTGAGCAACTGTAAGGCTTGGAGAACCACACTCTGAAAGGGACACTCAGGGACAGCCTCTAGTGGACTGACAAAGTTTATTATCTAATTGTGCAATTTTATAATTCTCAGGGAATAGAGCACAAGGCAGACTTGCACATAGCCATTCCAGATAAACATTAAAGCATTTAAGCATAAAATACAGTTCCATTACCCAAGACATAACATAGCTTTGGTGAAACTCTAAAGGGAGTCTTATCATGAAACAACAGTCCTTACTCCCAGAAACAGGTGGTCAGAAGGAAGCCTCCAAATGCCTCAAGGCTGGGCATATAACCCTTCGTTATCCGTTCCCAGCCTTGGGCACTCGGTGAACGCTCATAACCCTTTGTTATGTACATCCCAGCTTCCCACCTTCATCAAGAGTGGAGCAAATACATTCTCAGTAAATGTTTAAAGCCCTCCAGCTCCTCCACAAGCAACTTTCACTTTCACTTTATTAAAGTATTTAAATATTCAATCCAAATTAATTCACTAACAAATCATTCAGTTCAGTTCAGTTCAGTTGCTCAGTCATGGCCGACTCTGTGTGACTCCATGAATCGCAGCAAGCCAGGCCTCCCTGTCCATCACCGACTCCCAGAGTTCACACAGACTCACGTTCATCGAGTCAGTGATGCCATCCAGACATATCGTCCTCTGTCGTCCCCTTCTCCTCCTGGCCCCAATCACTCCCAACATCAGAGTCTTTTCCATTGAGTCAACTCTTCCCATGAGGTGGCCAAAGTACTGGAATTTCAGCTTTAGCATCATAACTTTCAAAGAAATCTCAGGGCTGATCTCCTTCAGAATGGACTGGTTGGATCTCCTTGCAGTCCAAGGAACTCTCAAGAGTCTTCGCCAATATCACAGTTCAAAAGCATCAATTCTTTGGCGCTCAGCCTTCTTCACAGTCCAACTCTCACATCCATACATGACCACTGGAAAAACCATAGCCTTGACTAGACGGACCTTAGTCGGCAAAGTAATGTCTCTGTTTTTGAATATGATATCTAGGTTGGCCATAACTTTTTTTCCAAGGAGTAAGCATCTTTTCATTTGATGACTGCAATCACTATCTGTAGTGATTTTGGAGCCCCCCAAAATAAAATCTGACACTGTTTCCCCATCTATTTTCCATGAAGTGATGGGCCTCATGCCATGGTTTTCTTTTTCTGAATGTTAAGCTTTAGTCAATTTTTTCACTCTCCACTTTCATTTTCATCAAGAGGCTTTTTAGTTCCATTTCATATAATTCTCAGGGAATAGAGCACAAGGCAGACTTGCACATAGCCATTCCAGATAAACATTAAAGCATTTAAGCATAAAATACAGTTCCCATTACCCAAGACATAACATAGCTTTGGTGAAACTCTAAAGGGAGTCTTATCATGAAACAACAGTCCTTACTCCCAGAAACAGGTGGTCAGAAGGAAGCCTCCAAACGCCTCAAGGCTGAGCATATAACCCTTCGTTATCCGTTCCCAGCCTTGGGCACTCGGTGAACGCTCATAACCCTTTGTTATGTACATCCCAGCTTCCAACCTTCGTCAAGAGTGGAGCAAAACATTCTCAGTAAATGTTTAAAGCCCTCCAGCTCCTCCACAAGCAACTTTCACTTTCGCTTTATTAAAGTATTTAAAATATTCAATCCAAATTAATTCACTAACAAATCATTCAGTTCAGTTCAGTTCAGTTGCTCAGTCATGGCCGACTCTGTGTGACTCCATGAATCGCAGCAAGCCAGGCCTCCCTGTCCATCACCGACTCCCAGAGTTCACACAGACTCACGTTCATCAAGTCAGTGATGCCATCCAGACATATTGTCCTCTGTCGTCCCCTTCTCCTCCTGGCCCCAATCACTCCCAACATCAGAGTCTTTTCCATTGAGTCAACTCTTCCCATGAGGTGGCCAAAGTACTGGAATTTCAGCTTTAGCATCATAACTTTCAAAGAAATCTCAGGGCTGATCTCCTTCAGAATGGACTGGTTGGATCTCCTTGCATTCCAAGGAACTCTCAAGAGTCTTCGCCAATATCACAGTTCAAAAGCATCAATTCTTTGGCGCTCAGCCTTCTTCACAGTCCAACTCTCACATCCATACATGACCACTGGAAAAACCATAGCCTTGACTAGACGGACCTTAGTCGGCAAAGTAATGTCTCTGTTTTTGAATATGATATCTAGGTTGGCCATAACTTTTTTTCCAAGGAGTAAGCATCTTTTCATTTGATGACTGCAATCACTATCTGTAGTGATTTTGGAGCCCCCCAAAATAAAATCTGACACTGTTTCCCCATCTATTTTCCATGAAGTGATGGGCCTCATGCCATGGTTTTCTTTTTCTGAATGTTAAGCTTTAAGTCAATTTTTTCACTCTCCACTTTCATTTTCATCAAGAGGCTTTTTAGTTCCATTTCATTTTTTCTGCCATAAGGGTGATGTCATCTGCATATCTAAGGTTATTTATATTTGTGCCAGCAATCTTGATTCCAGCTTGTGATTCTTCCAGCACAGCGTTTCTTATGATGTACTTTGCATATAAGTTAAATAAACAGGGTGACAATATACAACCTTGACGTACTCCTTTTCCTATTTGGAACCAGTTTGCTGTTCCCTGTCCAGTTCTAACTGTTGCTTCTTGACCTGCATACAGATTTCTCAAGAGGCAGGTCAGGTGGTCTTGTATTCCCACCTCTTTCAGAATTTGTCACTGTTTATTGTGATCCACACAGTCAAAGGGTTTGGCATAGTCAATAAAGCAGAAATGGTTGTTTTTCTGGAACTCTCTTACTTTTTTGATGATCCAGCAGATGTTGGCAATTTGATCTCTGGTTCCTCTGTCTTTTCTAAAACCAGCTTGAACATCTGGAAGTTCATGGTTCATGTATTGCTGCAGCCTGGCTTGGAGAATTTTGAGCATTACTTTACTAAAGTGTGAGAAGCGTGCAGTTGTGCTGTAGTTTGAGCATTCTTTGGCATTGCTTTTCTTTGGGATTAGAATGAAAACTGACCTTTTCCAGTCCTGTGGTCACTGCTGAGTTTTCCAACTTTGCTGGCAAATTGAGTGCAGCACTTTCACAGCATCATCTTTCAGGATTTGAAAGAGCTCCACTGGAATTCCATCACCTCCACTAGCTTTGTTCATAGAGATCCTTTCTAAGGCCCACTGGACTTCACATTCCAGAATGTCTGGCTCTAGGTGAGTGATCACACAATAATTATTATCTTGTCCATGAAGATCTTTTTTGTACAGTTCTTCTCTGTATTCTTACCACCTCTTCTTAATATCTTTTGTTTCTGTTAGGTCCTTTTACCATTTCTGTCCTTTATCTTTGCATGAAATGTTCCCTTGGTATCTCTAATTTTCTTGAAGAGATGTCTAGTCTTTCTCATCACCTCCACTAGCTTTGTTCATAGAGATCCTTTCTAAGGCCCACTTGAATTCACATTCCAGAATGTCTGGCTCTAGGTGAGTGATCACACAATAATTATTATCTTGTCCATGAAGATCTTTTTTGTACAGTTCTTCTCTGTATTCTTACCACCTCTTCTTAATATCTTTTGTTTCTGTTAGGTCCTTTTACCATTTCTGTCCTTTATCTTTGCATGAAATGTTCCCTTGGTATCTCTAATTTTCTTGAAGAGATGTCTAGTCTTTCCTATTCTGTTCTTTTCCTCTATTTCTTTGCATTGATCGCTGAGGAAGGCTTTCTTATCTCTTCTTGTTATGCTTTGAAACTGCATTCAGATGCTTATATCTTTCCTTTTCTCTTTTGCTTTTTGCTTCTCTTTTTTTCACAGCTATTTGTAAGGCCTCCCCAGACAGCCATTTTGCTTTTTGCATTTCTTTTCCATGGGGATGGTCTTGATCCCTGTCTCCTGTACAATGTCACAAACCTCATTCCATAGTTCATCAGGCACTCTATCTATCAGATCTAGTCCCTTAAATCTATTTCTCACTTCCACTGTATAATCATAAGGGATTTTATTTAGGTCATACCTGAATGGTCTAGTGGTTTCCTCTATTTTCTTCAATTTAAGTCTGAACTTGGCAATAAGGAGTTCATGATCTGAGCCAGTCAGCTCCTGGTCTTGTTTTTGTTGACTGTATAGACCTTCTCCGTCTTTGGCTGCAAATAAGTAATCAGTCTGATTTCGGTTTTGACCATCTGCTGATGTTCATGTGTAGAGTATTCTCTTGTGTTGTTGGAAGAGGGTGTTTGCTGTGACCAGTACATTTTCTTGGCAAAACTCTATTAGTCTTTGGCCTGCTTCATTCCGCATTCCAAGGCCAAATTTGCCTGTTACTCCAGGTGTTTCTTGACTTCCTACCTTTGCATTCCAGTCCCCTATAATGAAAAGGACATCTTTTTTTGCATGCTAGTTCTAAAATGTCTTGTAGGTCTTCATAGAACCATTCAACTTCAGCTTCTTCAGCATTACTGGTTGGGACATAGACTCAGATTACTGTGGTATTTAATAGTTTGCCTTGGAAACGAATAGAGATCATTCTGTCATTTTTGAGACTGCATCCAAGTACTGCATTTTGGACTCTTTTATTGACCATGATGGCTACTCCATTTCTTCTAAGGGATACCTGCCCGCAGTAGTATATATAATGGTCATCTAAGTTAAATTCACCTCTTGCAGTTCATTTTAGTTCATTGATTCTTAGACTGTCGACATTCACTCTTGCCATCTCTTGTTTGACCCCTTCCAATTTGCCTTGAATCATAGACCTGACATTCCAGGTTCCTACACAATATTGCTCTTTACAGAAGAAGTGGACCTTGCTTCTATCACAACAGCTGGGTATTGTTTTTGCTTTGGCTCCATCCCTTCATTCTTTTTTGGAGTTATTTCTCCACTGATCTCCAGTAGCATATTGGGCACCTACTGATCTAGGGAGTTCCTCTTTCAGTATCCTATCATTTTGCCTTTTCCTACTGTTCATGGGGTTCTCAAGGCAAGAATACGGAAGTGGTTTGCCATTCCATTCTCAGTGGACCACATCCTATCAGACCTCTCCACCATGTCCTGCCCATCTTGGGTGGCCCCACATGGCGTGGCTTAGTTTCATTGAGTTAGACAAGAGTGTGGTCCTAGTGTGATTAGATTGACTAGTTTTCTGTGAGTACAGTTTCAATATGTCTGCCCTCTGAGCCTCTTGCAACATCTACCATCTTACTTGGGTTTTCTTACTTTGGGTGTGGGGTATCTCTTCACAGCTGCTCCAACAAACAGCAGCCACTGCTCCTTACCTTCAATGAGGTGTATCTCCTCACGGCCACCCCTCCTGATCTTGAATGTGGAATAGCTCCTCTAGACCCTCCTGCACCCACGAAGCCACTGCTCCTTGGATGTGGGGTAGCTCCTCGCAGCCACTGCCTTTGGCCTCGGGGGTGAGGTAGTTCCTCTCAGCTCTCGGCTGCTCCTGCGCTGTCGCAGCCTAGCACTCTCGGCCACCGCCCCTGACCTTAGACACAGCGTAGCTCCTCCCGGCCACTGCCCTTAACTCAAACGTGGGATAGCTCTCCTCAGCCGTTCCTGAACCATTGCAGCCTGGCACTCTCGGCTGCTGCCCCTGACCTCGGACGTGGGGTAACTCCTCTTGGCTGCCACCACTTGGGCATGGGGTCCTCCCAGCTTCTGCCCCTGACCTCGGATGTGGGATAGCTGCTCTTGGCCGAGCTTTGTGAGCTGGTCACAGCTGCCCACACTATATGCCCTGGTCTCATTTTCTTCAAATATGCTAGTGATACATGAACTGTGAAGTTCCAGATGTTCAAGCTGGTTTTGGAAAGGGCAGAGGAAAAAGAGATCAAATTGCCAATATCTACTGAGTGCTGAAGAATTGATGTTTTTGAACTGTGGTGTTGGAGAAGACTCTTGAGAGTCCCTTGGAATGCAAAGAGATCCAACCAGTCCATCCTAAGGCAGAACAGTCCTGGGTCTTCATTGGAAGGACTGATGTTTAAGCTGAAACTCCAATACTTTGGCTACCTGATGCAAAACCTGACTCATTTGAAAAGACCCTGATGCTGGGAAAGATTGAGGGCAGGAGGAGGAGGGGATGACAGAAGATGAGATGGTTGGATGACATCACTCAGTCAATGGACATGAGTCTGAGTAATCTCCGGGATTTGGTGGTGGACAGGGTATCCTGGAGTGCTGTGGTCCATGGNGAATATGATGATTCATATGATAAGATATATAAGATATACAAAGATAATACAAACTTTCTGTAGAAACATTCTTAATAATTTTTAATTGATTTTTGCTTTGTTTTTTACTCAAAATTTTATCATCAATCTATGATTGATGATAGAATTAGTATTCTACTACAAAATTAATAAAAAAAAGATTTTAAAAATCTTCATGTAAAACCTGCCAGAAGCTAAAATTTAATTACCAATATGCTATATTAAGAACTCTAAGTTCAGTTCAGTCGCTCAGTCGTGTCCGACTCTTTGCGACCCCATGAATCGCAGTACACCAGGCCTCCCTGTCCATCACCAACTCCCGGAGTTCACTCAGACTCACGTCCATTGAGTCCGTGATGCCATCCAGCCATCTCATCCTCGGTCGTCCCCTTCTTCTCCTGCCCCCAATCCCTCCCAGCATCAGGGTCTTTTCCAATGAGTCAACTCTTCGCATAACGTGGCCAAAGTACTGGAGCTTCAGTTTTAGCATCATGCCTTCCAAAGAAATCCCAGGGTTGATCTCCTTCAGAATGGACTGGTTGGATCTCCTTGCACTCCAAGGGACTCTCAAGAGT
>SJXQ01005199.1:879577-901497 GCA_006408695.1 Aepyceros melampus | reverse complement strand
CCTAACCCTAACCCTAACCCTAACCCCTAACCCTAACCCTAACCCCTAACCCCTAACCCTAACCCTAACCCTAACCCCTAACCCTAATTCTGAATTGTCTAGCAGACCCTGAGAAAGACCAGGCTGGAGGCATCTCCCTCCCTCTGTTTGCACTACCTTTGCTGACGCTACAATTTCTAAGACACTCTGGGAACAGGTTCGGGAACCACAGGAACCAGACAGAAAGCCCAGAATCAAACCCACACGGATGCAGTCCGTTAATAGATTAAAGGGTGCCAAGGGGAGGGCAGCCCCAAAGAAACAGTGCTGGAGAAACGACACCACGTGCCACACACGGACCCTGGACACCATTTACACCGCGCACGAAACTCACCGCAACAATTTCCACACCCAGCCTTTCCGGGTCGCCTGAAGAGGGACCCCCAGCCCCAGCTGTGGGTTGCACGCGGGAAGCCTCTACTCACTTCATCTTTCCTCGCCTTCATTCCCCACTGGTGTGGACGCTACCCCGTGTTACCCTGAAGCCACAACCCCAGCGAGTCCTAAGAAGCCTGAGCTCCTGATGGCGGAGACGCTGGCCAGGCGTCCCCGCAGAAACCCCAGGCGCGCCTAGGAGACCCATCTCCTCCCGGCTGCGCGCCCGGCTAAGGCCGCGGCGAACACGCACGCGCCGTGGGCTCAGCGCCCTCCCGTGATCAGCACGAGAAGTGCAGGCCCTGCCTACCTCCCAGTTTAGGAGACAGCGCTTTCCTGCTGGCAGAATTGCTGAATCCACTGCGCTTAGTCCCTCAGTGGTTCCCGACTCTTTGCGACCCCATGGACTGTAGCCCTCCAGGCTCCTCCGTCCATGGGGATTCTCCAGGCAAGAATACTGGAGTGGGTTGCCATGTCCTCCCCCAGGGAATCTTCCCGACCCAGGGACTGAACCCAGGTCTCCCACATTGCAGTCAGATTCTTTACCAGCTGAGCTACCAGGGAAGCTGGCAGCATTGCTCACGCACGCGCCGTGGGCTCAGCGCCCTCCCGTGATCAGCACGAGAAGTGCAGGCCCGCCTACCTCCCAGTTTAGGAGACAGCGCTTTCCTGCTGGCAGAATTGCTGAATCCACTGCGCTTAGTCCCTCAGTGGTTCCCGACTCTTTGCGACCCCATGGACTGTAGCCCTCCAGGCTCCTCCATCCATGGGGATTCTCCAGGCAAGAATACTGGAGTGGGTTGCCATGTCCTCCCCCAGGGAATCTTCCCGACCCAGGGACTGAACCCAGGTCTCCCACATTGCAGTCAGATTCTTTACCAGCTGAGCTACCAGGGAAGCTGGCAGCATTGCTGAATCCATTAACCCGTGGAAATTCAATTATCCCATAACTTTTCCAAACTAACTAAAGAATACTTACTTGGAATCGAGATTACCAGGAGAAATATCAGTAACCTCAGGTATGCAAATGATACCACCCTAATAGTAGACAGCAAAGAACTGAAGAGTCTCTTGATGAAGGTAAAAGAAGAGAGTGAAAACGCTGACTTAAAGCTCGACATTGAAAAAAACTAAGATCATGGCATCTGGTCCCATCACTTCATGGCAAATAGATGGGGGGAAATGGAAACAGTGACAGACTTCTTTTATTGGTCTCCAAAATCACTGCAGACGGTGACTGAACCATGAGATCAAAGGGCACTTGCCCCTTGAAGGAAAGCCATGAGGGACAGACAGCATATTTTCAGAAAGAGACGCCCCCTGGCCAACAAGAGCCCGTACAGTCAGAGCTATGGCTCCCAGTAGCCATGCATGTGAGTTTCCAGATGTGAGTTAGACCATCAAGAGTGCTGAAGAGAAAGGTGCAACAGGGGATGAGATGGTTGGATGGCAACATTGACTCAATGGACATGAGTTCGAGCAAATTCCGGGAGACTGTGAAAGGCAGGGAAGCCTGGCATGCTTCAGTCCATGGAACTGCGAAGAGTTGGCTATGAATGAGCAGCTGAACAACAACAACACTTGGCTGGAAACTGTATCGAATGAAATTAATGTAGATGCAAACTTTAAAACTTAAATCAACCTACTCAAAAATTTTTAAGACAAATTTTAAATGCAAAACTATTCCAAATTATAGATTTTGTCATATAGATCATGAGCGTGGAGTTTTAACACAACACAAAAAGGCAATCCACAAAAAAAAGAGCAAGGAATTTCATGGACTTTATAAAGTTTAAGATTTCTACTCTGTGAAAAGCCATATTCAGAAAATCAAACTACAAGCCACAAACTGGAAGAAAACAGTTTTGCAAACACACAGCTAATAAAGACTCTGCCTCCGATATGCAAAGAACTCTAACACAAACAACCCCATTAAAAATAGGCAGAGATATGAACAAACACCTGGCCAAAGATATGCAGGCAGTAAACATATACTGAACATCATACACGATTAGGGAATCACAAATTGATACAAGAAGAAGATATCCCTGGGCACCTATTAGGGCTCTTGAGTTTTGTTTCTCTTGAAGTCTTGTGGCTGGGCTAATAATAAAAATTGACACAAGACAGATCAAAAGAGCTAAAAGAAATAAATGTAATTCCTGCACACAGAGGTCTCATAGAAATGAAGCCTAAGTAGTCAAAACAGGCGGGAAAAACACTCACATATGGAATGATGTCAAAGGAAACAAGAGCCAAAGGAAAAGAAATATCAAAACAGAATAAACTAAGCAACCAAATACTACAGTGCTGGATTATAACCAAAAGCTTAACCTGACTGCCCAAGCATCCACACTAGTAAAAATTAATGGCTGCACAGGTATTTTATCAATGGGATTGGATAGAAATCTTTTATGCAGAAAAGTTCCAGAGAGTTGATGGGGTTAAATTGAAATCTCAGGAGATGAGACCAGAGGCCAAGCCAGGGATCTGACTAAATGACTGGGCTGCCCTGCAGGATTATCAGGAATCCCAGCCTTTGCCGGCAGAACTACATGAGAGAGATGCCCATTATTTTCATGTGGTCATTGCTGACCCTCAGGAATCCCCCTGAGGAAGGGACTTTTAAAGTAAAATTATTCCTTCCAGAAAAATACCCGATGGCAGCCCTTAAAGTACATCCATGACCCAAAATTATCATCCTAGTGTAGACAAGTTGGGAAGAATATGTGTAGATATTTTGAATGATAAGCGGCCCCCAGCACTGCAGACCCACACAGCTCTGCTATCACTCCAGGCTTTGTTAAGTGCTCCCAGTGCAGATGACCCGTCAGCAAATGCTGTAGCGGAGAAACAGAAGGCCAACAGCGCTGAAGCCACACAGACAGCTAGAGCGTAGGCTCGACCAGACGCGTGAGTAGTGTTTACACTGGCCCGATCACCAAGCGCGCCACTTCTCCCGTCGTGCCAAGATTCCCTTTTTTTTTTTTTTTTTTAATTTTGGCATTTAATGAACACAGATACAGTACAGATGCCTTCAGTCCTTTGGTGATTAAATGTACGTTAGCAAATCTATGTCTTGTCCTGACTCACTGTTGTAAAGCATGAACAGAGCCTAGAAGTGTCATATGGATTGTTGCAAAACACTTAAAAGCAGTGGCCCCTCTCTGCTTTTATTCATTTCCCCCATCGTAGTGTAAGTACAAAGTGCTGGAAATGAACTGGGCTTCCCAGCTGGTGCTAGTCATAAAGAACCCACCTGTCAATGCAAGAGACTTAAGAGACTAGGGCTTGATTCCTGGGTTTGGAAGACCCCTGGAGGAGGACATGGCAACCCACTCCAGTTTTCCTGCCTGCAGAATCCCATAGACAGAGGAACCTGGGTGGGCTATAGTGCATAGGGTTGCAAAGGGTTGGACACAACTGAAGCAGCGTCACATGCGCGTGCTGCAGACGACGTCGTTGTCAGGGTTAGCTGCAGCAGTGCAAGTATTTTTCTTTATTGTTATTATTTTTTTTTAGTCAAAGGGAAGGTCATTTTATTTCAATTTTATGGGCTCCTTTCCTTATTTTTATGGTGCTCTCATTTCGTTTGTTAAAAGCAGCTAACCAGTTCTTTAGAATACGCTCTCTAACTTCATTTAGATGTCGTAGGTGGACATTGTTTGAACCAAAATGGGAACATGAATGTCACAGCCCTCACCATAGCACTGTGACCCTGGTGTCAAGTGTAGAATTCTCCCTTCAAGAAAAGGCTTGTGGCCATTTCGTATGGCCTATTTGGAAACTTCTGTAAATCTTATGTTTTAGTAAAATATTTTTGGTTATTCTATTTCTAAAACAAATAAATAGATAGAAATCTCTTATGCAGGAGAATTTTAAATAATTGATAGACACATTCAGCCATCCATCAAGGGGGTGGAGCTACAATCCCTCTCCTGAAGTGTGGGCTCCACATAGTGACTTTCTCCTGTCAAGGTCACTGAAAAAAGAAAAGTCTAAGAAACTGTCAAGGACAAGGAAAGTTAAAGAGTCCTGTTGACTACATATCATGTGGAACCATGGATGGAAGCAACAGAAAACAGAAGCAACAGGAAAAGTTTGAATGAAAGTGATGGTCACAGTCGTGTTCAACTCTTTGTGACCCCCACCAGGCTCCTCTGTCCACAGGATTCTCCAGGCAAGAATACTAGGGTGGGTTGCCACTCCCTTCTCCAGGAGATCTTCCCTACCCAGGGATCAAACTCACATCTGCATTGCAGGCGAATTCTTTACCGTCTGAGCCACTAGGGATGCCCATAGTAAGGTATCAATATTTGTTCATTAGTTGTAAGAATTACATTAAAAAACTAAAAAGAGGAGAAAATAAAAATCAAATAAGAGAAACCTATTGTATCACACTGGCAACCAAGAGGAAATGAGTGATTTACTAGTAAAAACACATATTAACATGATGAAGTCTAAAATACAGAAGATACAAACCAATTAACTGTTTCCCCCCACTGGTTCTCCTCTCATTATTCTGGGATTTTATGCTCCTGGGACAGGGAAGGAACAGAACATCTCCAAAGGGCAGCTTGTCTGGCAGGCCCCCGGGATCTCAGCCCGCCCAGGGTCCACCTCCGCCAGATGTGCCCCAGCCACCGCAGACCCATGCAGAGGGAGACTCAGAGAGTGCTGATTACTGTGAGTCAGCAAGGACTTTTCTGATCCCTATGACTGGACTACTTCCGAAGTAAACTAATTAAACATACTTTAAATGGTAGAAACAAAGTAGTGTTTTTAAGTGGCAAGTTTAAGAGCGGGCTCAGACCCGGCAGGTCAAGGCGCTCACACTCTCACAGTGCGGCCCGCTCCCTCTCCACCCTTTTCCTGCTATATGACTTTGGGGGCCCCAGTCACAGGCACGGTCTCACTCACTGTCTCTGGGGCCTACAGCAACTCCAGGCTGACACCACTCACCATCCATGCTACTAGAAAATGTTTCTCCTTCCCTGTGTTCCATGGACAGCCATGGCTTTAAATGCCATGAATCTAACTTGGATCATATTATGATCTTTGAACTCAGAGCATCCAGAGGACAGAATCTAGGATTGTCTAAATGTGGACTATATGCCCATCTTCAAGGTGGGTGGAACGTGGGGTCAGCTCTCTGAAAACACTCATATTAGAAGCAGGTAAGAAGTTCCCTAAGGAGAGCTGAGGCTCCGGGCTCTTGACTCAGGAACATGCTGGCTCGAGGGAAGCAGCAGACGCCACATCACTGACAGACCCGGAGCAGCTGTGGGATGCAAAGGCCACGGGAGGAAGGCTGACTGAGGGTCCGGAGATGCAGCCACCCACCCAGCGCCCTTGTGGTTGGCCCTCCCATGACAGCAAGAAGCCCTTCCACTTGCAAAAGGCACAGACCTCTCTCATGTCCCTTTTGGTGGGAGCCCAGGCGTCACACCTGCCCCTGGCCGCATTACCTACCCAACCCCCACAAGCAATACTGCGCGTGTATCCAGTCTCCTCCCTCGCTTAAAAAGAGCAGAGACTACTTGCTCAGTGAAGCAGTTGGAGGCTCAAGGGTTGCTCCATATCATGGAATCCAGGACTGGCAGCTCTCAGAGCCCACATGGGTGCAGGTGGTTCCTCAAGACCAGGCAGCCTCAGCGAGAACCTCCCCTGAGGAGGCACAGCTGCCCCTATATCCTTGAGTCGTGATGAGTATGAGTATCAAAATCTGTGACACCTGGCAGGCAAAAGATTGTAGGGCCACGGTCTGCTGGATGGTTGTTGTGAACGAGGACACACAAATGTTTAGAGTTCTATTGCTTCTCTTGGCAGGCTACAAGGCTGTGAGAGGGAGACCCTTTTCTCAGTCACATGGATGTTGGTAATTGAAACAGCCCAAGGGGTTGTCCACACTGTCCAGGTAGCTATTCGATGGCCCAGAAGCATGGTCAGCTCAGTAACTGGCTACAGGGCTTGACAGGGACCAGGATGACCTGGGCAGGTAGACCACAGGTGACTGCCTGAACGGTCAGAGGTCAAGGGCTGTCCTGAGACTTGATGTCCACTGGTGCCCACTCTAATGGGACAGGGGATGCCTGTGCTCCCAGAAGGGCCCCACAAGCACTCAGGAGGCAGCACCTGAGGGCTGGTCAGTCACTGCACCAAGTTCTGTACAAATTCACACACAACCATTGGGTGCCCTCAGTCAGGCCTGTGCTGGGCCTGGTGCTGTCCAGCCAGAGTGGGGCAGGCACTGCCCACCCCAGGTCACATGATGGGAGGAAACCCTGCTGAGGCCCTAACAACCACTGACCAAGGCTGAGTTGGATTTGACGCTGTCAGTGACCAGAACAGACATTCCATTCTTCTGCACCAGATTTCAGGACTCAGGAGTAGACGAGCAGTGCTCCAGGTCAACCCCACCTCCACAAGTAACCCAGGGAAAGTCCTGTTCATCCCGGAGCCCTGAGTTATGGAGGAGAGGGAAAGGGGGCATGGGCCAGTTATGCTTGACCCCATTATCACACTAACTCAAACACCAAATCCCTACCATTAACCCTAACACTAACCCTCTAAACCTACCCTCCTACCTCTAAATCTAAACCCTAATATTCCTTAATCCCTTACCCCGAGACAATGGACTTAACCCCTAAAATCCCAACCCTGACCCTGACTCAGACCATCTAACCTAACCCCTGCCCCTCTAACATGCACCCTTCCACTCTGGTTCCCCAAAACCTCATCCTCCTACTGTTCCCTCTAATTCTGTCCCGACCTTCAAACCCTGACCCTGACCCTACCTTCTAACCTTGAGCACTGAGCCTGAATCTCTATACTTAACCCTGATCCTCTAACTCTGAACCTTACACTATCCCTAACCCTAACCTCGGCCCTGACCATTGTCCTACACCACCCTTGACTCTAAACACAGGCCCATATCAGAACAGGCTAAAAATGTGAACCCTACTCCAATCCCTTTTCCCAGTATAATCAGAACCATAATGTTAATTTTTCTGGGAACCTAACACTGCTCATGTATGTCTTTTCTAAATGAACTCTAAACTGAACAAAACCTTAATTTTTACACCCACATAACCCTATATTGTCAGTGGTCATATGGACAAACCCTTTGCTTATACCTAACCCTAAACCCTGATTCTTAACCCTAACTCTAACTTACACCGACCCCAACCCCAAACCTAACTCAAATCTAACACTGTCATTCTGACCCCAACCACTAATGTAGCTAACAGCCGCCCCAAACCTCAGCCAGTGCCTGCTCATCCCCAACATCCCCTCTAAGGCCTAACCCTGGCTCTTCCAGCCACAGGCCTACCTTGACCCCCACCCCGAAGCTGAGCTAACCCTTGCATCCTGACCAGGCCCAGAGCAAGCTGAAGGGGGTTCAGCCTCTCCTGAGCTCTGCTCGCTGTGCGCTCAGCCACATGCCCACAGGGACAGCTCAAGTGTCGGCCTCCACAACCCCTGCATACACATCCAGCAGCACGGTGGGGTTTTGTTTTTCATTTTTTGCTAAGTTTTATTTTAATCCAAGGACTTTGCTTCATACAAAATGTCATTGTAGAAACAACAGCAGAATCCAAAGTGTGGCTGATAAATATTACTCAGGCAGCAAACTAGTCAATCACAGAATTCTTTTAAAAGTGAGTCCCAGTTGTGTTGCGTGGTTGGGACTTCTTTTTTTTTTTAACACTGTTCTTAAATATAAAGTTTTGCAACAAACCTTTGATTTATATCAAATATAATTAAAAATTAACAAATGAATACATTGTACAAAAAGTACGAAGATATACATTTCATGCACATACTTGAATATATGTATATATGTATATATTTTACATGCACACATAACTTGTTCAAACTACAGCCACTGCTTGACTGGTTCCAGATGCAGACAACTGGTTGATGCATTTCAAATTTGGCAACTCACTATGAGATTTTGAGGGAAATATGATAGTTGAGAAGAGACAGCACAGAAACAAAACACGGAGTTGGGAAAACAAGACACAGTCTCCCCCGCACTCGCTGTAATTTCACCACTTCCAGGGTCTGGAAGGATCCAGACAGACCAGCAAAGCTGTGTGGGCCTAGCAAAGTGGATTCTCTGCCCAGGATGGCCTGGGGAAGCAGCTATGGTTCAGCACAGAATGAATACATTCAAAATAATATGGGTTGGGGGGACCAGAGACAAAACGTCAGTACCAAGATACACATCCTTCTGCTTTGCAACCGGAGCCAGTGATCACATGCACGGTCGGCGGTTCTGATTTTCGCTGTGTTCTATTGGAGTAAAATACTCTGTTATCTTAAAGTTTCAGAGTGTTGTGCCTTCGAGTAAGGAAATTCTAAAAAATGGTTTGGTCACAATCATGCTGAAACCCTAGAACAGGTGGCGGTCTTGTGTGTTTTATCTCTGTTAAACGTGTGTCTTTTGTTGCATAGCCCTGTGGGTTAACGGCATCCACTCACTGGGACACACAGACACGCACACACACATTACACACCAAGCTTCTCTAGGAGAGTCATGGGGTGAACGCCAATGGGAGCACTCGAGCGATCCAGCAGAGAGATCATCTCACACTCCAAAGTACGGATCGCACTCCGGAATCGGCGCATCTAAATGTTCCCTTTGTTCACAAACAAAGGGTCTCCCACCAGCGCTTTATGCGCCGCACCCTCACTGTGGTCTCTCTGTTTTGAACGTGGCCCTGAAGCCGGACTTCCTTATGCTGCCTGCTTTCCCACGTCTTATGCCAGAGCCAGTGTGGGCTCAGACGCCCAGCACAGCAGCCACACCGAGCTGCTCCTGCATCCAATTTCCAGCCACGGTTCAGTGTGGTTCCCAACGGCCCTCATCTGCTCAGACCTGGGCACTTCTGCCCCCACTGTGCCATCTCCCCCTTTGCACCAGCCTCTCCCCAGTGAGCCTTCTGTGGAAAGAAACTTGCACAGCTACAGAGATTGCACCCTGCGTCCCTGAGAATCGAGTGGAGAGCAGACTGATCGCCCACACGGGCCTCCCTCCACACGCCCTGCAGCCTCTCTACTGGAAAAGGGGCAACAGCCACTTCATCCCAGCTATGACCAATCTACTGGGTGTCTTCTACAAGTTCTCCAGCACGTCCACCTTCTACTCAGTTGCTGTTTGGAATAGTCTCCACAAAGCCCGCTTGCGGTGATGGGCCCCTGGGAGCCTGTGTGAGGGGCTCGGAGGTCAGGCACTTGGTCGAGAGCAGCGGGAGCTGGGTGGTCCTGTTGGCCGCTTGTACTGGACACAGAGCATCTGCTCGAGCAAGCCAGGAACGCACATCCTGAAAGGCTGAGATCCTCCTACAGGGTGGATGTTTTCCTGTTATGTTAACTGTTCCCTTCCCCATTATTCTGGTTGCTTATTTTTTGACTGAGTACATAGAGTTGACAAAAGAGTGAAGAGTGTTGTGACTAAAAACCAAATCAACCCCGAGAACGTCGTCCAGGTTTGGTCCCTGTGAGGCTGGCTGTCGGGAGAGGGCTGTGTCTGCACGCGTTTCCGGTGCTTCTTGCCATTTCAGGTACGAAGGGCGCCGGACTGTTGGTGTGAGGATGCTGACAAGACCTGCTCCGTTTACCACTGACTCTGTCCTGAGGTCTCACCTGCTCCTCTGTACCACACAGTTGGATAAAAGATGATCCCTATGAGATTCAGACTTCCTACGGAACATTCCCAGCACACACCCTGGATGCTGGGTTCTTCACCGGGTCCCCCTCAGCACACACAGCCACGTCCTGTGTGGGGTCTGTGCCGAGACCCAGGGAGGCAGCGTGGGAGGGGTGGAGAGGAGCAACCTCCCTCTACAAACCGCTCATCCCGTTGGAGGAGGAGAGGCGGGGCAGGCCCTCCTCCCAGGGCTGCTGCCCACTTCGGTGCCCCGAACGCCCCCGGGGCCCAGCGTGGATGATAAAACTCATCACCTGGACGCGCCCGCCGGGCGGTGCGGCTAGCACCAGTGGTCTTGGTCAGGGTGGTGGTAGCTGTGCCGCCCCCGGCCGCCCCCGCCCGAGCTGAGCCCCAGAGTGCAGTGGTAGCCGTTGGGCACCCGGCGGAGGGGGTGGGACTGCGAGGTCAGGGAGGACACATAGGAAGTCCGGGAGGAGCGGCCCGAGTTGGTGGCCACAGCCTCCTCGAAGGTGAGCGTGTCCTCAGGCTGGGTGCGGGCCGCAGCCTCGCTGTCCAGACGCTGCCCCAGGTAAGGGTCGGAGCCAATCCGAGAGCTGGGGGCCAGGGGCTGGCTGAGGGGGTCTCTCTGGAGCAGGGCGTTGTGTTCTGAAAGGCCACGGCTAAGCCGGCCGGGGGAAAAGGCAGGGAGGCTGGTCTGAGCCCCGGCAAAGTGGACAGGCGAGGAGTTGGCCGTTTTATAGGTGATGCTGGGACGGGGGGTCAGCGGGGTCTGGGGGAGCTGCCTCCGCCCGCCGCGGCCAGGGGTGCTAGCACCAGATGTTGACAGCAGGGGGCTCCCGTTCACGGAGCCACTACCCTGCAAGAAAACGAAACAGAGCAAACCCAAATCAAAGGGCAGGGTGCACAGAGGGAAGCCCGGAGCGCAGGTAGGTGAGATGCAAGCGGGCGGCCCCAGGAGGGTGGGAGGGCAGTGCCAGAAGGGGCTGGGCACAGGGCCAGGGCACAGCCCAGCCCATCTCAGGCGGGGAGGAGAGGAAGAAGGCACTGGGGAGCAGGAGGGCCAAGGCCCCGCCAGGCAGGATGGACAGGCCAGAAAGCCAGGAGCAGGAGAGGGCTCCCTCCCGGGGCCCGAGGGAATGGGGTGCGGGTGGGAGCACAGGGGGCTCCCGGGGCCCATGTACTGTCTTGGGGGTCCTGGCTCCTGCCCAGCCGTGGGTGACGTGGGATGGCTGCTGAGAGAGGGCTTGGGCTGTGGGGGCTCACGGCCCCCAAAGCGGTCACAGGAGTAGAAGCGCTGCTTCTCAGATGAAGAGGAGGAGGGCTGCCTTCGCTCCTGGGACCGGCCCCGCTCCTGCCTGCGCTCCCGCCGGCAGCCTGCCGCCCCATCCCCTGGAGGCGGCGGGGGGCCCGGCCCCACACTGCTGTAAGGTGCTGGCCAGGGGAGAAGGGAAGTCAGCCGAGTGGCTGGGGTGGGGAGGACACAAACCTTACCCAGGCCTGGTTCCTCAGGGCCAGCAGGGTTCCCAGGGAAAGGTGGGAGGTGGTCCTGTCTCCACACTCAGGGTTGCCCGTGGGGTCATGAGTTACAGAAGGAAAGAAGGTCTCACAGGGATTCTTGGACCCCAACTGGAGTCACCACCCCTCGAGAGCCCCCTCGCACGCACCGCCATCTGTGTCTGCAGACAGGCTGGGCCCCTTCTCCAGGGACTTCTGCTTCCGGTCCCTGCGGCGATGGCAGCGGTGGTGGTGGTGGGGGGCGGGCTGGCTGGCTGGAGCACGGTCTAGGGCCGCGTTGCACAGATGAGCCACGTGGGGCCTCTGGGGTGCCAGTGTGGAGATGGAGCGCTTCATGGGGCTGGCATCTGGGGGTGGCTGTGGGCAGGGACATGGGTGGGCTCACAGCCTGAGAGTGAGGTCCACCCTCCAGGCAGCAGCCATGCCGTGGGGCTGGCAGACCACAGGACACATCCCATTGGGAGGAATGGGCCTGGGGCTCCCTCCCTGAAGCTGGGGTATCTCACCAGACAGGGCAGGCTGAGCCCCCAGGAGGGTGGGGGTGAGGGAAGGATGGTGCCTAGGAGAGCCTGGCCTGGGAAGGACCACTGGGGGTCTGGGGTTCAGGGACCGTGAGGCCTTTCCCTCTCCCTGGAATACTCTTCTCCACCTGAGACCCACCCTTTCTTCAAAAGCACCCTCTGCACAATCACCATTCACGTGTCTGCCTTTCCAGGCCAGGTGAGGCCCAGGTGGCCTCTGGGCCTCCAAGTCCCCACAGGACAGGGAAGGCACTGGGGAGAGGGGCTGCCGGCCTGGCTGGAAGGGCCCCGAACGGGACCCAGAGCTGCCTTGGCAGCCGTGGTCGACCACTCTGCCAGCCCTCTATCCATCCAGGACTGTGAAGCTTCTCCTCCAGGGCTGAAATCAAGACCCGTGGAAATGCACTCACCTGCAGCCACCGTCAAGGTCAAGCACCACGGAGGGAGAAGAGGCGCCAACGTGGCACCAAGGGGAGGTGGCCGGGCCAGGAGGGCGCAAAGCAGTGGGCAGAGACGGGCCGGGAGGGGCTGGGAGAGGTGTGCTCTGCCTAGAGACTCAGCTCACAGCCTCAACCCAGGGGCTTCCCTTCCAGGCTGTCCAGTGTCCCAGAGAAAGAACAGGGTCACCCCCTGAAAGGGGACAGGGTGGCTTGCTGGAGGCATTGATTTCTAGGGGAGGGGCAGGGCTCGGCAGGGGAGAGCTGTGTCCCAGAGAGAGGGAAAGGCTAGGTCGGGGCCACGGGGCCACCTGTGGGCTGCAGGCCTTGGTTCCCAGACAGGCGCTGAGCACAGTGGGCAGTGAGGACTCTAGACAGCCTGACAACACCTCCAGAGGGTTTCCAGCGGGGCTGAGGGTGTCCTGGACACAGTGCGTTTGGGAAGCTTCACCCCAGCAAAGCCCACCCGTGGGATGCAAGCTCCTCCATGCCAGGTCTCCTCACCTCCAACCCCTTCCCACAGCCCCAACCCTCCCAGACCACCCACCTGCGTCTCTGCTGCCAGGCGGGGCATGGAGGCCGCTCGGCCCTGGCTCTCCAGCCCGGGTTGGGGCTCCCCGTCAGGGCCTCTCAGGGCCATGCTCTGCATCTGGACGTCCACAGCCTGGGGGTACAGCAGCCCCCCAGTCACACCCACCCCGTCCCACTCTCACTTCCCCCACATCCCAGCCTCAGCCCGCATGCTGCTCTCATGAGACAGGCTCTCACCAGCTTTCCTGTCTGCACCACCGGGATCTCTGTGGAATGGCCACGCTCCAGGGGTGCCCTCACCTCGCAGGGTATCTCCTGGGTCCTCTGAGTGCCCCAGGAGACAGACTCCTTGATGCCGCCCTCTTGGGTTTGTCTATGGAGGACAGAGAATCATCCTGTTGGCCTGGGGGCCCACAGGCCATAGAACTTGGCTCCCACCCAGAACCAGGCTCCACCCTGCCAGGAACCTCCACCTTGACCCTGCTCTGGGCTAGAAGGTGCCCAGAGGGATGAGACCCCTTGAGTGTGGCTACTCCCAAGTGGAGGTACAGCAATAGCCTCACCAGGAGGTACAGGTACAGTGGAACCCCTGCCATGGCTCAGATTGGACAGGCAGAGAGGAGACCCTAATGTAGGAGCAGCTGGCCTACCAGGGGCTCACATGTGTGCTGGAAGCAGAGATCGTCCACAACAAGGACAAGGCCACATGTACACACAGAAGCACCCAGCCTGAGCTGCAGCTCATCAGCCCCGACAACCAGGGCTCATCCCTACTCCCCCGACCTGAGCCTTTCTACCCTGAGGTCACCTTTGATGAGACCACTTTGGGAGGCCCTCCCAGCACACGCAACCTACCTGCCTGCCCTCACCCTCTCGGTGTGTTTCAGTATGTCTCCCACAAGGCCCAGCATTTGCCGGGGTTTCTGCTTGCTCTCGCGTTCAATGAAGCATCACGTACATCCTCCATCACCCAGGCTGAGTGGTAACAATCACACTCTGAGCTTAGAGGTGAGGCCTGATAACGTTGGCTGGCCACACGAATGACTGACCCACCATCGCTGGGGTTTCTGAGAAGAACACCCTTCATCTTCCCAGGTTGCAACCACCTCCCCTGTGCTGTGTCTGGGGCTGCTGCAGCCTCGGGAGAGGCTGACCCCGAGGGGAAGCACAGACGCTGGCCCCAAGGCCTGGTCACCCCTGAGGCCAGGCAGGCACTGATACCACCCGTCAGAGGGCTCAGTAAATGCCCCCACTGCCTGGCCCCAGTAGACTGGGCCCTCTCTCACATGCAACAGAAAGTGGTGCAGACATTATAACCACGGGGAAAGCGACACTCATTCTCCCGAACCGAAAGCTCAGCTCAGATCAATCCACAAAGACACTGCCCTACCCCATCCCCTCCGACACACACATGTACACTCAGAATCCACTGGTTAAGTGCGCAAACAGGATCTTAACCAATATGGAGAAAGGCCACTGTCCCCGGGGCCCACGGGCACTCTTCCAGAGCATGGTTTTCCTTTGGGAGTGTTCCCACTTGTGCTCAGCTTCTCCCGTGTCCTGTGGCATCTCTACCTCTGGACTTGGGCCTTGCACTGCCACCGCCTGCCCCCCATCCCACCAGCTTGGGCCTGGGATGTGACTTGTTTTGGCCAACAGGGCACAGGGAGAGCCTGAACGCTCACAGCCTGCACTTCCCCTCAGGTTGCTCTCTGGCCTCACAATACAGATGCACCCAGGACCCAAGCCATCTTGACCTGGGACCAGGTCTAGAGCACTGCCAGGCGGGCTCCCTAAATACGGCAGTTTGGTATTCAGCAAAAGCTACATGGCTACATGAACCCAAACTCGGCTTCAAAACAAGTGTCCAAAACATACACAGCAGAGAAAGAAACTGGGAGCCCTAGCCATGCTTGCTGCTGACCCTGTTGCTCTCCAAACAGCAGATGGGTGTGAGGCCTGCCCTCGGCCCCTGCCAGTGAGGGAGAGCGCATGTTGTTTGGGCTCAACAGATGAGTTGCTTTGGCCAACGGGATATTAGCACATGGAGGACCCCTGGCCTGGAGGGCAGCTGAGAGAGTCTTGCCCTCTAGTGCAGCTCAGCCTGGCACCACCTTCTGCCCCTCAGCCAGAGTCCCATGGTGACTGCTATTCTATATCACTTTGTTTTGGGGTCATTACCAAGAATTACTGAGGGTCGGTACCAAGAGTTACATGATATGGCAGGATCTTACCAATTTGGCTACAAAATGCAGACATCAAATGGAGGGACTCCTCTGGTGGTCAAGGGGCTGAGACTCTGAGGCCCAATGCAGAGGGCCTAAGTTCAGCCCCTGGGGAGGGGATCCAGACCCCTCATGACACAATGAAGTGTCTATTGGCTGCAACTGAGACCCAGCGTGAGTGCGTGCTCCACTGCTCAGCTGTGTTTGACTCTTGACCCTGTGGACTCGGGGATCTTCCCACCCCGGGGATGGAGCCCATGTCTCCTGCAATGGCAGGACTCTTCACCACAACTCAATGTGGGTTACCCAAGACCTCGCACAGCCAAATAATTATCTGTACATACATATAACCAAAATGGAGATCTGAGGGGCAAAGTCTCTTAAAGAAAGATGAAAACCCTAACTGGCCATTACCAAAAAGAGGCGAGGAGCTGAGGTGGAAACAAAAGCTGCTCAATGGTCTGCAGGCACAAAGGCCAGTGAGCAAGCAGAGGGAGCCTCCACCTGACAGAGAGGCGGGGTACACGGCGGGAGGCACAGGCTGGAGTGACAAGCTGTCTCACTCAGGCGCCCCTGGCGCTGTGGGAGCACCTGTCTGTCGCTACAGGAGTGAGCTTCAGATCGACCACAGAACCAGCTCTGGTGGCTGCCCGCACCAGCTGGATCCACAGTAAAGCCGCCTGGTGGCAGTGGGTGCGGGTGGGTGGTGATAAGACCTGAGGGCTCCCCATCCTGGAGCGCTGCCGGAAGGAGCCCCGGGCACCCCGGATGGACACCGGAGCAGCATGGGTGAGAGCGGGTGGAGCCCAGGGAGCCCTGCCCTCCTCCCGTCCCCGCCCCGCGCCTGACGGTGGCACTCACACTGCCCCACCGTTGCTGAGGGAGGCCGAGCTCTTCTGCCGAAGGAAAACACGGGCTCCTCGGAGCACAGCCGGCTGAGTCTGCTCCAGCGTGGCCTTCAGGGGGTGGAACAGGGACACGGGGCCCATCTGCAGAAGGACATGGGGAGGGCTCTCTGAGGCCTGGGAGGCACAGTGGACAAGGGCGCCACCATGTTCGGCCACCTGCCTGGACCCCCCAGCACAGGAGGGAGCCCCTCCCAACTGGGCCCATCAGGAGCCCCTTCCCAACTGGGCCTGTAAGTGACTTCAGGACAGTCCTTTCATTCCTTGGAGCCTCAGCTTCCCTTCCTACACAGTTCGGGGACTGGACATCATCATCAACTTGGACTGCCCGGCAGAAACCACTAGAGTCAAAGGTTGAGAAGAATTCGGCTATTTCGAGGCTGGGGTGTAGGCACCAGACACTTCACATGCCAGGGATGAATGTCCTGAAAGCTCTGGACACCAGACAACTTTGGAGATGAGAGTCTACACATGCTCGCTCAAGGTCTGGGCTGTGATAAGTCGTCATCTTTGGAGGATGGCCTCTGGCAGATAGACCCCAAACCGCCCCACTCAGAGGCGAGCGGGACCCTCGTGACACTGGGCTTCAGGGGCCCTGCCTGCGTGCCCCTCCCAGATGACCTCAAGTCCTCTTCAAAGCAGCATTACTGCCTGCAGCCTCTGTTTTCAGCCCACATCTCTGCCCTGGATGTGACTAGCTCTCCACACGAGGGACTCTCTAACAGCAACAGGCAACCAATCAACAGGAGCACAGACTGGGTGGGGTTTCTGACTTTGGGGGCTCGTGAGGCAGCCACAAGAACCTCTCATCTTCCTTTTCCCGCTGCACTTTCTCCAAGAAGGGGCTGGGTCCCCTCTGCTGCCAAACAACAGCAGGTGCCAGAGTCCCGGGGTCACTTCTGGGGCTCCTGGAAACTGGTACCTGGGCCAGGCCTCCAGGGGCTTGGTGAGTCTGGTCTCTGGTGGTTTTGTTCTGTTTGTAGAAGTCGAATATCATCAGAGCTGCGTACACCTTCCCCACCGTCATCTCGTCAGCTGGAGAGCACGACAGGCAAGGGAGGGAATACAGACAAAGGGGACACGTGGGGAGGCTGGGTAAAGACTCCTGGACCCGAGGACAGGAGCTACACTGACCCTCCCCAAGCCCTGCCATGCTCCACCCAGCAAAGCGCAGCTCAGTTTAACCCCAGACGTCATCCTGGCTGCTCCAACTGTAGGGGTCTCCTTACCATTTCCCTGGATTTTCTGCAGGGAAGTCCCCACACGAAGAGTGTGGGTGACTCTTCTCAATGGAATATGGCCTTGGTATCTCCTCCCACAGCCCCTATGCACCCACCGTGGAGACCAGAGTTTTGGGCCATCAAGAAGGTTGAGCCCTCCTCTTCAAGGTGACTCAACAGTTGCCCTCACCTAGGACTCTCGGCTCTGCCTCTGAGTGGGACATGAAAGGGGCAGGCAGGGTGAGTTTCTCACCCTACTTACGTTTATGGGGTGGCACCAGTAAGTCCAGGGTCTTCTGGGGCAGGTTGGCCCACACGGAGGAGATCTCCTTCCTCAGCTCTGCGTCGCACTGATGCTGCTTCGTGCCAGCTGGGGCAGGACAAGGGCGGGAGGGGCGAGAGCTGTTAGGAGCCATCCCTTAGCCCCGCAGGGGAACAGGCAGAGGTGGGTGGAGAGAGACCTGATCCTGGGGGAAAGTTGCTGGGTAAGAAGCACTGCTGTGAGGGCTAGTCAGAGAGCTCCCAGTCAAAATGTGTCTAAAGAGGTGTGGTGCTGAGCGAGGGTGCGTGGGCAAGCAGGAATGATGGGCAGGAGTGGGGAGGGGAAGGGATGCCTCAGTGTTCCAGCCATTCATTCGTCATTCCATTAAATTTACTGAGCACCTACCAAGTGACAGGTGCTGTTCTAGATGATGGAACAAAATCAAAAGAAATTGCCCTGAGGAATCACAGTAGCAATAAGTTAAAAATCCAGTAATTTGGGTACAGGAGAAACCAGGAGGGAGGGATGGGAACTGTCAGGAGGGCTGCAGTGTGGACAGTCAGGAACATGTCCACAGGACCCTGGAGACAGAGGCGGCCAGGGAGCCAGGAGGGCAAGGCCGCAGCAGCAGGGGCAGACGTGTAGGCAGGGGCCGCTGAGAGAGGAGGACGCAGAGGGATGGTGTGCTCTGACCTGACTTTCTTCAAGCATCCTGGTTACTAAGACACGAGTATCTGCAAGAATACTCTCCTTGTTAGCTCCTCCACTCTGCGGAGTGCACTCAGCCGTGGATCCGCCACAGTTCAGGCAAGAGCACGGCACGCCTGCCCACTCCCTCTGCACCCTTCGTGTTCCACCCCTTCAACCCCTTCCAGGGCTGGCATCACCAATGTGTTTTCTGTCTCTATTTCAACTTCTCAGAACATCATACAGATGACATCACGTAATATGCTGGCTGTCGAATCTGACCTTCCACCCAGCACGTTGAGTCTGAGACCCACCCATGCCAACGCGCCAGCGGCCTCTTTCTCAGTTGCTGAGTGAGAACTGTCTCATCACAAAGAAACACCAGCTTGCTTATCTGTCACCACTCGGTTGACACCTGAGTTGTTTACAGTTTGGGGTGATTATGAATAAAGCTGCAAACACAGCGTAGAGGTTTGTGTGTATTTTCATGTCGTCCCCCTTAGGCATGGGATGGATGGGCCCCATGATAAAGAACTGTGAAACTTTTCCAAAGCGGCCACACCGCCATGTCCACACTAGCAACACAAGACTCTGAGTTTTCCACGTTCTCCTCAGTACTTAATATTGTCATTTTTTTCTTTTTTTCCAAAATTGTTTTTGTCATTCAAGTTTATTTGTTTTCTACGTATATCTTAGGGTCAGTTTATAAATCTCATCTCAAAAAGCCTGCTGGGATTTTGATTGGGATGACGTTGACTCTACATTGTCACTAGGATGAATGATCAACAGGAGAAGAACTGACAATGCTGAGTCTGCCAAGGCATGAACATGGCTTATTAAAGAGCCTTTTGGTCAACATTCTGAAATGTGCAGCATACTTGCTAGCATATATATTTTTAGAGTTAGCCAGCAATACAGAAATACTCGATGACTTTGGTGGAACATTTTTCAATAGCTAACCTATAGAAATATACTTGTTTTTTATATATTGACCTTGCTATACTCATGTTTCAGTTTTAGTAATTTCTTTTTACAGCTTTGAACAGCAGAAATACACCGTCTCGGTTCTGGAGGCCAGAGAATCAGGGTGGCAGCGAGGCTGTGATCACCCTGAAGGCCTAATGAAGTATCTCCCTGTCTCTTTCTAGGGTTCGGTGGTTCCAGCAACGCTTCACGTGCCTGGGCATGTACATGCTTCAGTTTTGTTAACTTTATATTCTATTCCTTGAGAATTTCTACATAATCATGTCAATCATGAATAGAGGCAATTTTCTTTCATCCTTTGCAATCGGTACACCTCTTGTCTCTTTTTCTTGACTTGTCACAATGGCTAGAACCTCAAGTATGATATTTCACAGAAACAGTGCCAGCAGACATCCTTCTCTTGTTACTCATCTTAGGGGGAAAGGAGCCAGGCTTCTTTGTTAAGCATGTCATTAGCTGTAGGTTTGTCATAGATACCCTTGATCAGACTGTAGAAGTTCCTTTAATTTCTAGTTTACAATAGAATTTGTGTATCATCAGTGGACGCTGAGTTTTGTCAAAGCTTTTTCTGCATCTACTGAGGTAATCATATAGTTTTTCTTCTTTGATATATTAAGTTGTATTGATTGAGCTCAAATTTGCATTTTTCATTCCTGGGATAAATCCTAGTCATCACATTCAGTTTGCTAACACTCACTGAAAATTTTATCGTCTTCATGAGGAATGTCTATCATTTTTGCTTGTAATGTCTTTGCCTAGTTTTGGTATCAGAGTAATGCTGGCCTCAAAAAATAAATTGGAAACTATCTTATCTTTTTCTATTGTCTAGAGGAGTTTGTATAGACTTATTTCCTCCTTAAATGTTTGGTTGACTTCATCAGTGGAGCCAATGGACCCATGATTTTCTTTCTAAGAAGATCTTTAACTATGAATTTAGCTTATTTAATATATACAGTATTACTCAGATTATCTATTTCCTTTTTTCAGGTTATCTATTTTTGAAAGAGCCTCATAGTTTGTGTCAAGGAATTTTTCCATTTAAGTTACAGAAGTTATCCATATAGGGTTGTTCATAAAATTTCCTTGTTATCCATTTAATGTTAGGAGGATATGTAGCAACCCTCCCTCTTTCATTCCTTATGTTCATTATTTTCATCTTCTATTTTCTGGGACCGGGCTGGCTGGAGGCTTGTTAATGTTACTGGTTTGATTTCTATTTTGGGACTGGGCTAGACGTCTGTTGATGCTGCTGGTTCGATTTTTAGCATGACCTTCTGGCTGCTGTGTGGAAGGGAGACTGAAAGAGGCAGAAGCAGACCAGTGAGAAGGCTGCGGCAACAGTCCCGGCCGAGACCCGACAGGGAGTGATGTGGGCCAAGAGGCGGCAGAAGAGAGGGCAGACACTGACCATATTCTGGGTGTGTTCTGAAGGTGGAGTCAGAAGACGTTGCAAGGGTTCAGAAACAGGGTAAGGAAAAGCAGGCGATACAAGTGATGTGCAAAGTGCTGGCCTGAGTAGCTTAAGAGTGTCCCACCGATGAGACAGGGAGGGATCTTGGGAGTATCTGGAGCTCAAGGGCCAGCACGTGGATTCTAGATGCTTATTGGGCCTCCAAGCAGAGTGGTGGATGATGTGTGGGCTATATAAGCCTGAGGTTTAGCAGCAGGCCTGGACTAAAAACACGGAACTGGAATTCACAACACATAAAGCCATGGGAAAAGGTAAGAATGTGTGTCTGAAGCACACAATGACCTTCGGAGACTGGAAAAAAAAAAAAAAACAGAAAGAAAAAGCACAAGGGTTTACACAAAAGGGAGGGACTACTAAGGACAGGCTGTGGGAAGGACGAGGCAAGGGGAGGTTCCTGCAGAACAAGAGCAGTGCCAGAGAAGCTTTGGGCTGTAAAAGCTGGACTGCAGACGAGGAAAGGGGAAATCAGAGACAACACAGACCCATTTTTCCTGTTGCTAGGAAGGGAAGAAGGAAAACAGAGAAGCTGATGGGGGTAGGGGAAGAGGAGAACTTTTAAAAAACGGGAAAAACAACAGCACATTCATACACTGATAGAAATAACCCAAAGAGAAAGTTGATAGGACAAGAAATAGAATATAGAATTTGGGGCATGACATCCTAGGGTAGATGATGGAAACAGTACAGAATGTGCAAAGAGGGGAGACTGGCCTCAGCTCGTCCCTTTACACAAGAGAGGGCCAAGCTCAAGGGCATGGATGCAGGCAGGAAGCGACAGAGCGGGAGGGCCCTTCATTTTCTCTGCGAAGGGGAAGCAGTCACCATGTGCGGGAGGCGGGAGAGGAGGACAAGCGGGAGGTCCATTTCCTCCCTGATCTGGTGGGGGCTTCGGGGCCCTGTTGGGAATTCAGGAGAGGTCCTGAGGGGGCACTAGGCTCACGATGGGGAAGGGGGGCTCTTCACTGTGTCAGGGGCGCTGGCTCCTGTGACGCAGGCTCCAGCAATGCATGCCTACGGTAATCCGGGGGCATTCGATTTCGCTCCACCTCAGCTTCCTCACACGAAAATGGGG
>SJXQ01005199.1:867587-879205 GCA_006408695.1 Aepyceros melampus | reverse complement strand
GGTCACATGGCCCTGCTTTGGGCCCTCCCCTCCAGGCTGCCTCTCTCACCTGGAGCCAGCTTGATCTCCAGTGCAGTCCGGATGAGGGCCATCAGCGTGGATGTGAAGTGGACGGTCATGTCGTCATTGGAGATGGGCATGTTCATACGGACCAGGCGCTGGGGATAAGGGGGCAAATCAGGCCGGGCTCCCAGGGTTCCCAGGACCAGGAGACGTTAGGTGGATGGGAGTTTTGCCAGCATTCACACTATCCCTGGACCCCTACCCTCATCTGAGCTGAGGATTCCCTTGGCTACAGAAAGACAGCAGTCCAGGTAAATACTGTCCAATGGGGCCAGGCCAGAAGCCTGGATTCCTCTGAAAGAACAGGCATGTCCAGCCAGAGGGATCCCAGCCCACTGCCCATGACAGAACGAGTGTGTGGCCTAGGCTGAAGAGGGGCCTGGGCGGCAGGACCCCGGGGACAGCCCAGAGACGGGAGCATCAGGCAAGCGGTGGGGCAGCCAGGACCACAAGCTCGGAGGTCCGTTCCCAGTGAGGAGGCACAAGCCCCAGGACGGCCTCTGTGTCTCACCACCCAGCTAGGGGCTAGGGAAGGATGCTCAATGGCTCCAGCCCAAGGCAACAAGGGAAGTCTTAGAGGCCAGCTCCTTATGGGGGAAGGACCCGGCAGCTGTGACTGCAAGGGCCTCGGGCTCAGCCAGCTGCACAGGGGCCCAGGGCCGTCCCACAGGGACACAAGCGCTCAACCAGACTGAGGCCTGTGCAAGCTTTCTCCCTGTTTCACCATTAGGTGAACAGCCCCCTTCCCTCTCTTCCATTTTCTAGGACAGAACAGCTGGAAATAGGAGTGTGTCTGTACCAAAATCCTCTGGTAATAACCAGCAGTTGTCCAGAGCCTGAGGCTTTAAGAACTTACGTGATTTCCAGGAGGAAAATGGTCTCAGATGTGTCTGGAATGTCCCGACCATGGGGTGGCCACCTTGCTGGCCAAGTGGAGCCCTTGGGGGCACTGTGGCCCCCCATCCTCTCCCAGCAGCCTCTTCATTCCTTACCAGGATGGGAGCTGGAGGTGAGGACACAGGGCCACTCCACGGGGTATGCTGTCCTCTGCCAAGCCGAAACCTGGGATAGGGCAGCCTCCCTGTCCCTTCTCTGGGTAGGGCCACTCTACCCCCAGCATTCTGGACCCAATCCAGTCTTCAGCCTGATGGAGGGCAGGTGGCTGGAGACAAGACCCATACCCTGGCCCCTAATGCTGGCAAAGCCCCACTTGGCACCTCCAGTCATGGTCCTGGGGCCTCCCTCATCGCCTGTGTGACACACATGGCTCCCAGAGCACAGTGTTCCCACAGACCAGCACCGACGGCAGTGGGAGAGGCAGAGGGATTCCTCTCGGGGGTTAGGGTTAGGGTCAGGGAGTCAGGAGTCAGCGTGAAGGAGGACCAAGCAGGTGTTTTCCCAGAGAGGAGAGCTCCGTCCAGGGCACCTTTACCAGAGCCCCCCATCTGCCTGCCCAGACCCCACAGGGCCAGGAGTTTGGGAGCAGCAGAGGGGCAAGACCAGGGCAAACAGACGGGCATCTCTGCCTGGGCCTAGACCCTCTGGCCATGGCACTCTGTGCATCTCCTGGGCCCTTCCCAACTCACCAAGACCATCTGCTCTCACTAAACCCGAGGCCTCCCCTGGTCTCTTCATGCCCAGAACCTTGGAGTTGGCCAGCACACCTAGAAAGGAACTCCAAAGGCTATCCCATCACAGCCTTTCCTGCCTACCCTGGCCCCAGCTGTCGGTGTGGACAGAGCTCTCCTTCTTGAGGACAGTGTTACAGCCTTGCGTGCAGGGCCTCCATGCAGACTCGACAGGCATGCCAGGCAGGGAAGGACCGAGGAGGACACCAGAGGCATCACGTATGGCCCAGAGGAGCCACTTAACTCCCAGAGGCTGTGCTGAGCCAGGGGATAGATGCAAGCCCAGAATCAGAGCACAGAAACAGACAATGTGGACAGAACCAGAGAGATGAAAGCTCTGTGGGAAGCCTGCTCAGAGACAAGGAGATGGCAGCTAGGCTCCAGATTCGTGCTGGCTGAGTCATGTAACCACTGGGGCTGCTGGAGGGCTCTCAAGTGGGGAGTGCTAGAGGGACGGAAAGTGCTTACTCACCAAGGAGGGGGACTGGGGATGCAGGGGCAGGTAGGAACAGACTTGGGAATGGGGCCACGTGGCCTGCTCACATTCCCACGGGGAGGCCTGGGAGTGTCCTCAGTTTACTCGCCCTTGGCAGCTCAGACCACTGGGCCCTCGGCAACAGAGAGGGAGGGACATGGGACCACCCAGGCCCCAGAGTTTGTTCTCACCCCACAGGACCCTCTGGAAGCCCGGGAATGAGGGCAGGATGCTTCTCTCCAGCACCCTTCCTCTTAAGGCTCCAAGGACTCATGAAGCTCTGGACAATACTCCCTCCATAGCCCGTGAAGCTCAGTGCATGCAGAGCTGGGCGTGGGCTCCACAGGTGCTCCCTGAACAGGCCTTGCAGGGCCAGACACTGCGGGCTGGACAACTCTGCCCACGCCAGAGGCTTGGGGGACAGAGGAGCCGAGTGTGGTCCTGAGCTCAGAGCGAAAACAGCCTCTGTCAAAAAAGCTAGTTTGTCCCCTCCTTTCTGAGGAAGAGAAGGGAATGAGAAAAGGCAGATGTTGGGCTCTGGCTCCATCTTCCTGAGCCTCTTGGAGAGCTATCAGAGGGGGTAGCCCTATGGGACAAGGGGCCAGTGTAGAGACACTTTGCAGTGTCTGTTTACCTCTGTTTGGGAAGGAAGCGGAGAAGGTTGGGACAGAGAAAAGAAAGAAACAGAGAGATGGTAGAGCAGCAGACAGACAGACAAGCCCCGGAAGAGATGGGAGCACAGCACAGACAGCCTGTGGGGTGCAGGGGTGGGGTCTACCTTGTACGCAACACGAGCAGGGCATTTCTTCCCCAGCCCCAGGGGCGGGGACATGTGTTTCAGCATCTCAAACATGTCATTGTAACTGATGCGCCCACTGGAGACCCGGCCCATAGGACAGAGGCAGAGTGGGGTCCACAGGAGGGGTCCACGGGAGGGGTACAGCAGGAGGGTTGGGAAGGAAGCAGACAAGAAAACAGAGCCAGTTAACCAGTGTCGGATTAAATGCTGGAAGTCAAAACAAGCAAAATGAGGGCTTTCTGTGGGGGGCAGGGCTCAATCCCCTCCTAGCCCCCCAGCCGCACCTCCACACTCTGGCCCCACGCAGGGAGTGAGCAGGGGGCATCTGAGCTAGTGAACATGGAGAGATGACGGAGGCTGCATCAGGGAGGCTTTGGGTTGTCAACTCTGATTTTATACTTTCAGAAGCCATTGATAATGCCAAATTGGAAAAGAGCTGCTTCACCATGCCAGCTGGAAGACGGCGGTCCAGCGACCAAGAAGCTGGCTGGAGAACCATGGCAGAAACGTTAGCTTTCCTTCAGGCCTAATTTGCTTCCAAGTGAGCCAAGAGGCTTAAAAACTGGAGAAAAGCCTAAAAGCAGGCCAGAAAACTAGTGTGGGTGGGAGCCACCCTGCTCGGCAGGGGCCCTGAGGCTCCAGAGACAGAGTCCGTGGGGGCAAGCCCTGCTGCAAGCCAGAGACGCCTAAGCCCCGTCCAGAGCAGGGCTGCTGCTGGGTCAGAGTGAGCAGAAGATTGTGGAGCTGGGGTCGCTGGGGTGGGATGTGACTTGGTGCCGCTCTTGCAGCCTCCTGACAGCACACCAGGAAGGGCTGGGACCAACATATGGAATAAGGCTCTAGACCAAGGTAGGTATTTAGGGTTGATGACTGTGACCTCCTTAGGCAGACTGGCCACCAGGCTGGAAGCCTCACCTCCACCCCTGGGACAGCTGCTTATGGGACCTGCTTGGGTTCCTAGAGATATGGTCAGGTTCAGGCCACCCAAGAGAGAGGAGCGACAGCCTTCTCCAGGCCGATGGATCCACCCCAGATGGTCCTGGGTCCGGTCTTCCTCCCAAGACTCCTGGGCTCAGCCGAGCGGATCAGTCCAGAGGTGAAGCAGGAGGACCTGTCCTTGGGTCCCCACCGCCTCTGCCCTCTCCTCTGCAGGAATCTGAAACCCTGGGTTGCTGGGGCCACTGTTCCTGGTCTACTTGTGCCCATACCCCCCTCTCTGGGGCCCTTGGCCTCTGGCCTGTGTGACCATCAGCCCACCCTCAAGAGTGCAGGGGCAAATCTGGGTGAGACGGCCGCTTCCTCGGCATGGGTGAGACCTGGCCCCCTACTCCCACCAGCGGCTGGTCCTCGTCCTCAGGGCCCAGAAGAAAGCTCTGTGTGCAGTGTCATGGAGCTGCCTGCCCCCAGCCAGCTGGAAGGGTCAGGGAAACCAAGCCGTCCAGGGGCTTGGAGTGTGGACAGGACAGGGCAGGAGTAGCAAGAGGTGTCGTCACTTCCACCCAGGCAGGGAGTGTGTGCTGTGTCTGCACTGCAGGCAGGGAAGAGTATGTCAGATGGGGGCTCTGAAGTAGAGAACCTTGTAGGCCAACGCACGAGGGCAGCTCTTCCCTAAGCCAGTGGGTGGTGCATTACCCTTATAATGCATCCGGCGACGGGAAAAGAAATGCCACAGGTTATGGCAACGGAGGCACGAGGAGCCCATCCCACCCTCCCAGCTTTGCACTGCCTGGAGGTGCAGCCAGGGGATGCTGGACAGGCAGCACCCAGCTGGGGGCCCAGGGGTGGACAGACGGAGTACCCAGGAGACACGGCAACCCGACCATCTCCAGAGCCCCCAGCAGGCAGGAGACACTCCACGCAGACAGTGTCGGGCCAGAGTGTCCACTTCACTCAGCACGACTGTTGGCTCGTCTACACCTGGGTCTCCTTCATCGGCTCTCTGACAGCCCCTTGCCTCACCCCCTCAGTGCCTGAGACCCCAGGGCCTCCTTGGCGAAGCTTCTCTCCGCACCTGGTTCTCCTGACTATCCCCACCTCCCTGAACTCACCATGCCCTCCCCTGGAAACTGCAGGTCCAGCTAAGGACCCCTTGTCCCAGGGTGGGCACCCCGGCCAATGCCATTGCTTCCCTCTCCTGCACCACGGCCCCAGCTCACTAGCTCCAAATTGTGCTGCATTTACTTCTGGAAAAGAGGGAATAAAGGGAAAGCCCCACTCTGGCCTCAGCCAAGTGCCTGCTAACCTCATGGACCCAAAGGATGCCCACAAAGAAGCTGGAAGCCTGGCAAAGCCCTAGCTCCCAAGACCCCATTCCTCCCCTCTCTTCTGCTGTCAAACCCCTCAGATGCCACCAGAGGAAACGTGCAGGCATGATACCATCACTCTGACTCAAAACTGTTCCCGCTGTCCATGAAACAAAGCCAAAGGCAGCTGTTTGACCCCAATGTCAAGGCCTTTCTCAGCCCCTCGCAGCCATCCTTCTAGCAGCTTTACAACATGTCCTCCCCTCCAGCCAGGCAGTAGCTCCCCCTTCCCTCTGCCCCCACCCCTCCTCCACAGCTCCATCGATCCTGCCCCTTCAGTTCAGCTCTGCTGCCACCTCCTCTGACTCACCAGCCTCTCCCAGCTCAGAGAGGCCCTGGCCTCACACTGCAGCTCCTCTGCCTACAGCTGGCTGGGCTGAGCAGAACTGAGGGTGCAGGCCGCAGCGCAAGGCCCAGGCTCAGGATGCTTACTGGACAGATGGATAAGTGTGAGCATGAGCAGACTCACCACCACAGGGGGGTGGTCCTGACTCTCCGTCAGAGTCTCTGCACTTCCCCACGAAGTGTGGAGGCAACACCACCAGGGAAGGTGGGGGAGGCGGCACCAGAAGGCATGTCCTCCATGTCCTCCTCATCTTCCCACAGCACATGTGCCCACAGGCACGCATGTACACGCCCACACACACATTACGGAAGAGCAGGGAACACAGGCACGCACACGCCCATGGCTTGCATTCACACACGTGCACACACACACACGCGTGAAGATGTGCTGGCCTCACACGCATCCAGAAACACGCACACACAGGTATGTGCCTGCCTGCACATAAACACGCTCACACACACTGGTGAACACAGATCTGTGCACAGAGGACACGCATGCACACGCTTGTGAACACACAGTATACACACACACACACACACACACACACACACACAAAAGCTTGAGACATTTTCATAAAGTTCGTTTTTGTTTCAGGCTCCCCAAGAATAAGGAGACGGCAGATGGTCCCTGGGAAATAAAGATGGTCAGGACCCTGCATTGGTCAGAGAGGCTAATGGAAGCCTCAAAGCTCGCCCCGGCCTGCCCAGAGGAGGGGCCCAAGCCTGGTCTGCTTAGCCGTCTCCACCCAGCTCTCCGCTGCCCCAGCCGCTCACCAGAGCAGCAGGTCTGTGTGTCCGCTGTAGGCCATGTCTGCGCTTCTTCCAGACCACAGATCATGTTACCTTGCATGGTGCTGTACTCTGCGTGAGGCTTCCATGTTATTCCCTACTCTTCATAAGCTCTCCACCGCACTCCTGAATGCCCGTGCCTTCCCGAGGCCCCAGGTCTGGCACTCTGGGTTTGGGAAACAGTCAGCATCTCTGGGCACAATCGCAAAGCTGCAGCCTGGCCCAGGCCCACGTCTTCTATGTCTTGGATCAGTCTGGGCTGTTGGGGAGGTGCTGGATCTACAGTCCACAAAGATCTGGGGGGCGTCACTCCCCTCTGGCAGACCTGCACTGACCTTCCTTTGCCTGTTAGTCCAAGTCACATTCTACACAATCTCTCTGCTTTCTGCAACACAGATCTCCCCTGGGGAAAAATACGCCCAGAAACAGCAGCATCTCTTTTGACCACAGTCAGGAGGATCCTCCTGGAATGAGTCTCAGTCCTGCCTCAGCTGTACTCTCTACTGCCCTTTGCCTGACAAGGACCAGGTCTCAGGTGTGATCAGTCTCCCCTTCAATCTGACTGGGCCTTCCTGACCAGACAGCCCAGGAATACGTCTGAGCCTGGGAGCTCCAGCACATGCTACAGGCAAATGTGCTGAAAACAACAGGGCCCTCAAGACCACGGAAAGCCATATACAGAGGGAGACATAACAGCAGGCAGGCTTGCTCTACGCTGCGTGAGAACTGTAAATTCCCCAGTGCAGTGAGACACACTCAGAGATGCTCTAGGCCCAGAAGAGCCCCAGGACCCTAGCGCTGCCCAGTGGAAAGGGCCTCACATAGCACCTCTGTGTCCTCACTGTGATGGAGTGGGAAGCCTAAGAAGACTGGATCAGAAGACTGGACAGGAGCCCTGCCAAGCTCCCAGCCCTTTGGGGGTCTGAGGAATCAGGAAGCTCCTTAGTGTTCCCCTTGTTGAGCTTGATTCAGAGTCCCAGGGTCCTTCCATGAGGACACTGACCATCTCCTCCAGGCCTCTACCACACAAGGGGTGACCAAACACAGAGTCATGCAACAGGGACGCAGGCAGGCTGGGCGCCTGCGAGAAAGAAGAGGAAGCACATCCCGTGTTTTGCTGCAGAGGGCTGTCCTCAGTGACTCTTCACATCATGGCTGTGGAGGGTGCCTGAATGAGCGAGCAAGGGAACGAGTACTCAACAAGGGACAGACAAACGGCCAAGGGGATGAACTCGACAAAGGACAGACAAACGGGCAAGGGGATGAACTCGACAAAGGACAGACAAACGGGCAAGGGGATGAACTTGACAAAGGACAAACGGGCAGATGGAGGACCCACACTGCTGTGCTGGGCCTGAGGACAAAACGTCACAGGTGTGCAGGACTCCCTCAAAAAACACCCAGTCCTCACTGTCTTCTGGCGCAATCACTCTCTCCAGGAGACCCTTGCCTTGGGAGCACTTGGCCCTCAGTCATGAAACAGCAACACACGAACAGATCTGCACCATGACCAAAGGGCCTCCAACGCACCAGACGTTTTCTGGCAGTTCATCTGATTTCAGTAAAAGTCTACCGAAAACCCCCTACTCACAGCCTGGGCTGGCGACAGAGAGGCGCACTGGCTCTTGTCCTCCGGGAGGTAGCAGGGAGACGGGCCCTGAGCCCATGAGGGAAAGAACGAAGGCCTCACATTGTTTCTGGCCACAGAGGCCTCAGAGCTATGAGAGGGTAACGCCCTGTGACCTCTCACAACCCAGATGTGACATGCCTTGTGAGAAGACAGTGAGCTCCTGCCCAATAGGAAACTGAGTGTCACAACCCCCTGAAGACCTTCCATGACCCCCAGGCACCCTCCTAAGGGCTGGAATGCAGGCCTGAGAAGAGGATTTCTCAGCCTAGGGAGCTGTACACAAGGGCACAGGGAGCTAGCATGAGTGTACCTCCCAGGAGGAAGCTGGATGGAATCCCGACCCCCAACCAAAACCCAAAGGGAGTCGCTCACTCGAAACATGCCTGCAGCCACCCGGCCCTGTGCTGAGACCTGTGAGTGGTGTGTACCAACTGTGCGGGCCACACGGCACAGGGGCTCACTCACCACGCAGCCGGGTCGTACTCAGCCCAGACCCGGATGAATTCGTCCAGGTGGTGAGCCCTAGGATGGAAGAGTCCCGCGTAAGGTACTCAAAATTGTCCATGATCACAGCCACAAAGAGGTTCAACATCTGCAGGACAGGAAGGAAAAGAGGTGACGTCCAGAACCCTCAGCCTGCCCACTGCCCTCCCCCTGCCCGGTAGCAGAAGTCTCTGTGTGAGGCAGTTAGGGCAGCAGTGGCCACTGGCTCAGGCAGAGCCTGCCCAACCTGTTCTCCTCATGACCTCCCCAGACCCCTGCACTCCGCCACCACCACCAGCAGCACCCTCCCCTGGTTCCAGGTCCCACAGGCCAACGCCAGCCCAGGACCTGGTCCTCTGAGGGCTCCAGTCTCTACCTCTGCACCGCCCTCACTCAGGGCCCCCAACTCCTGCCCACCATCCGTCCTGCCATCTGGGTCAGTCTGCCCCACTGTGAGGTCCCCAGCTTTCCCCTTCTCTCCTGAGCCTTCAAGGAAAGTGGCGACTTTAGACCTAATAACTCGAGCTCTAGAGACCTAAACTCAAGCATTTTGTTTTGTTTTTTAAAACTGAGTTGAAATTCACTTAACATACTAGTAAATCTACAATTCAGCGGCATTCAGTATATGCACAACTGTGAACCACCACTTCCCTAGTTTGGAATTTTTTTCATACTCCTGAAGAATACATGATACCAAGTAATCATTCCTGATACCTCTGTCCTCCCATTCCCTAGAAACCACCAATTTCCTGTCTGTACCTAGAAAGGTATCTAATTTGGGTATTTCAAACAAAAGGGTCCATACAACGTATGACCTTCATGTCAGGCTCCTTTCACTTGGTGTGATGTTTTCGAAGTTCATCCTTATTGCGGCACTTGTCAGAACTTCATTCTTGTTTATGGCTGAGTAACATCCCTTTGCAGGTCTGTACCACAACTTGTTTATGACAAGTGTGGTGATGACACCACCCTTATGGCAGAAAGTGAAGAGGAACTAAAGAGCCTCTTGGTGAAAGTGAAAGAGGAGAGTGAAACACTCGCTGAAAGCTCAGCACTCACGAACGAAGATCATGGCATCCGGTCCCATCGCTTCACAGCAAATAGACAGGGAAACAGTGGAAACAGTGGCAGACTGTATTCTGGGGGCTCCAAAATCACTGCAGATGGTGACTGCAGCCATGAAATTAAAAGACACTTGTTCCTTAGAAGAAAAGCTATGACCAGCCTAGACAGCATATTAAAAAGCAGAGACATTACTTTGCCAATAAAGGTCCATCTAGTCAAAGCTATGGTTTTTCCAGTGGTCATGCCTGGATGTGAGAGTTGGACCATAAAGAAAGCTGAGCACTGAAGAATTGATGCTTTTGAACAGTGGTATTGGAGAACTCTTGAGAGTCCCTTGGACTGCAAGTAGATCAAACCAGTCAATTGTAAAGGAGAGCAACCCTGAATATTCATTGGAAGGACTGACGCTGAAGCTGAAGCTCCAATACTTTGGCCACCTGATGTGAAGAACTGACTCACTGGGAAAGACCCTGATGCTGGGAAAGATTGAAGGCAGGAGGAGAAGGGGACAACAGAGGATGAGATGGTTGGATGGCATCACCGACTCGATGGACATGAGTTTGAGCAAGCTCCGGGAGTTGGTGATGGACAGACAGGCCTGGTGTGCTGCAGTCCATGGGGTCACAAAGAGTTGAATGTGACTGAGCGACCCAACTGAACCACAATTTGCTTATCCATTCATCTACCGATGAACATTTGGGCTGTGCCCAGAAGTAGAATTGTTGAATCATACTATAATTCTACCTTTACTATTTTAAGGACTCACCACGCTGTTTTCCATGGTGGCTATACCATTTTACACTCCCATGCGCAGTGCACAAGGGTGTCAATTTCTCCATATCCTCACAAAACTCGTTATTTTGTCTTGTTTTTTCAAATAGCAATACTAATAGGTATGAAGTGCTATCTCATGGGTTTTGATTTGCTTTTCCCTAATGATAACTGATGTTGAGAATGTTTCTATGAACTTGTTGGCCATTTGTACAGTTTTTTTTTTTTTTGAGAAATATCTCTTTAGTACTTTGTCCATTTTTATATGGTTATCTTTTATTGTTGAGATGCAGGAGCTCTTTATATATTTTGGATATTAACCCCTTATCATATACACGGTTTGCGAAACTTTTCTCCCATTCCTTGGGTTGCCTTTTTCCTTTGTATAATAGTGTTCTCTGATGCACAAAAGTTTCAAATTTTGAATAGTCCATTTTTTCCTTGTCTTACTCAGGATTATGGTGTCAAATCTGAGGTTACAAATCTGAGGCTACATGTTTTCTTCTAAGAGTTTTATAGTTTAAGCTCTTGTCTGCAGGTCTTCATCACTTTTGAGGTAATTTCTTTTCTTTTCTTTTTTCTTTTTTCTTTTTTCTTTGGCCATGCCCCATAGCATATGGATCCTATTTCCCCAACTGGGGATCACACGTGCGTCCCCTGCAGTGCAAGTCTTAACCAGGGGGTCCCAAGCTAATTTCCACATATGGTGTGAAGTCAGCTCCATTGTTCTCTGCATGTGGGTATCCAGCACCATTTGTTGAAAGAATTATCTTTCCTAACTAAATGGTTGCAGCAGCCTTGTTAGAAATCTTTTGACCATGTATATGAGGATTTATTTCTAGTCTCAACTCTATTCCTTCAGTATATATGTTTGGATTTATGCTAGTATAATACCATTTTGATTTACTGAAGTTTTGGTGTCAATTTTTAAATCACAAAGTATGAGGCCTCCTATCTTGTCATTGGGTTTTTTTTAATTTAATTTTTAAAAGTTTTTCTTAAAGTATAGTTGATTTACGCTAAGTGTACAGCAAAGTATATGTATGGGAAGGAGTAGAAGCACCTGGGAGATTGTTAGAACTCAGACTCTTGGGTCTCTCTCCCAAAGATTCCAGTACGGTAAGTCTTAGAAGGGACCCAGGAATCTCAATTTCTAACAAGGGCTCAGGTGATGCTTAAGTCGTGGGTCTCTGGACACACAAGGATCTGAAGGGTATCATCCAGCCTGATTGATACACTGAACACTGATGACAGGGAACTTACATCT
>SJXQ01005199.1:852871-867321 GCA_006408695.1 Aepyceros melampus | reverse complement strand
GGGGAGTATCATTCACTGCCTCACCCCAGCAAACCCCAGAACACAGCTCTCTTTCCCCTTTTTCTCTCATGCCCATGTTCAGTCACCAATCACGTAAGCTCTGCCTGTACAGGGCGGCCCCCGGCCAAACAGCTTCCTCCACACCCTCCCTTCTCCAACTGTCACTTCCAGTCAGCTCCTAGCCACACACAGCCTCTCCTCAGAAGCCAGAGTGAGGCTTTAAGATGCCAGATGATGTCACTGTGCGTAGTCTCCCAGAGGCTCCTGCTGACTTGTAATAAAATCCACTCACTGCGACGTGGCCCACTGACACCTCCAGCCTGACCCCGTGAGTTTCCTGAACCTCATCAGGCACAGGCAGGCTGGCTGGAGTGCTGGTGCTTGTATCTTGCCACCACGGTGCAAGTCCTTCTAGCTGAGAACTGAGGGACAGTGCCCCACAGAAATGTAAAACCCTTTCCACGGAAGTAAAGGCAGGCCCACAAGAGCGTCTTATTCAGTGGGTCCTTTCAGGGTTAACGTGGTCCTCTTCTCCAGGGAAATAAGGACCATCAACATGGAATCAGCTTTCATGCATCATGGGTCAAAATCAGATGTGAGCAAGAGAGCAGGGGGACTCAAGTTGGTCTAAGACAGGCAGATTGTGGCAACGGGGTGTGCACAGGGTCCAGGACTCACCAGAAAGGAGCAAAGGAAGATAAAGGAGACAAAGTAGAAGTAGGCGAAGTCACTCCCACACTCCGTGGCATTGGCAAGCTCGTCACAGGCCCGACTGCTGAGGCAGGACAGCATGATCTCATGCCAGGCCTCCCCGGTGGCACTCCTGGGGGGAGGGCAGAGCGTGAGGCCAGGAGGGAAGGCTCAGGACTGGCCAGGAAGGAAGCCCAGGGATTTAGGAGAACTGCATTCCCTCCCATAGGGATCCTGCATAGGTGTTAGGTCTGGGTAACAGATGCTGATTCTTAAAAAGAAACCTCTGGCATTAGATTTTCAAGCTGATGCCAAGTGGGAAAGCAGTGTTACAGGAAAGAAATCACGGCACCAAAGTCAGCACCACGGTGAGCTCCCTCCGTGGCCTCTGGTTTCCTCCCCAGCGTGTGCCACCTAGTCCTCCTGGATTCAGGACACAGTGACTCCATCCTTCCCAGTGCTCAGGCCAAAGACTGGGAGTCACCCTTGCCTCCTCTCTCTCACCACCTCTTGACCTGCCTTCAAAACCAGCCAGGCTCTTACTACCCCTACCTCCCTGGGCTGAGCAACGACCACTTCTGAGCTGCAGCAACAGTTTCTTAACTGGATGCTCCCTGCTCAGCAGCCCAGATCAGATCAAAGACCTCCCCGAGGACCCCCTACATGACTGCCCAGAGCTCTGTGGACCTGCAGCTGCCCTTTCCCTGACCTCATCCCCTACCACAGTCCCCATTCACTCTACTGCAGCCACCCCTGCCTCTACTGTTTGTTGAACACATTAAGAACCCTTGACCCTGAGCTGCTTCTACAGAAGCCCGCCTGTGTGGCCTTTCGCTCCTGTGCATGAGGCCAGCACAGGGGCCAGACGTGCATCAGACTTGCAGGTGGCCCAGCATGCCGCTGTGTGGTCAGTCCTGGGCAGAAGCTGGGTCCACTCCCCAATGACAATGGCCGGTTCAGCCTGCGCCAGGCCTGAATGATGAGGGCGCCCATGTGATGAGGAAGGAACAGAGGTCTTTGAGATCTAAGGCTTAAAATCAAGGCTGTCTTCATATCTTCTGTCACACAAAGCAGGATACGAATAAACAAAGAAATGAAGGGGATGTAAGAGTCCCCTTTAGAGTCCAGAGAAACGACACCACTCGGGGAAGTGCCAGCCTAAGGGTGCTGCTTATCCGATGCAGAGAGTACGTCGGAAACTCTCTCCAGGCAGCTCAGTGAAGCAGGCCTGGGCTGAGCCCACCCTCCAAAAAAATGAACTCCCACACCCCCCAAATACATCTGCATAGGGTCAGCTGAGCTGGGTGTCCCCAAAAGTGGGGCAGGGAAACCTCAGGAAGGGGCCCAAAGTGGGGTCTGCTGTTTGTTAAGTAAATATTAATTTATTACGAGGCCCCTCATCATAAATTATTAGAGAGAGCACATTTCCCCCCTCCCTGAGGATCACAGTGAATGAAGGAGACACAGCCAACCCAGGAGTGCCTTCTTACATCAGGTGGTGGACAGCCACAGTCCACGTGTGTACATGCCTGAGAGCAACGGCTGGGGAGCCATCCCCCATACTCCTTTGCAGGGAGGCCTCTGAGCTGACACAAGTCTGTGCTCCTCAAGGCCCTGCCCTGGTGTGCCCCTTGACTGCACCCGGGAGCCGTGGGAACTGCAGCTGCTGCGAGCAATGAAGGCGGATGGAGCTGCCCTCAGACCCACACGTCTGGCCGGTTGGTCCCTTGGGCCACTGAGCAGGTGCACACTGTCGATGGCAGCCCTCTGCTGCCCACTTTTCCTGATCCCAGAGATCCCCGAAATCACTAAGGCGAGCTGATGGGAAGCTTGGGGCTGGCACACCAACAAAGTCTCTTTCAATACCTGTCCTTCAAAACCTCACTGGGCAGCAGAGACAAGGTAGGCAAGCCAGCCCAGCCCAGGAGTCTCAGACTGACTGCCTCGGGGGCCTCCCTTCAGGCCCAGGAGCCATTAAGGAAGAACAAGCAGAAAGGGAGGAGAAACTGGAAAGGTCCACCACAGAGGAGCCAGTATGACAAGGAGTGGAGGGTTGGGTCCATCTCGAATGAAGGAGTCCCTGAGCCTGGACCTACCTCTACACAACACACTGATGAGGAGCCTCTGATTCTGGACCCACCTCCACCTCCCACAACACACCTGAAGAGCAACATCAAGGCTTGAAGAAACGTCCGAAAGTTATTGTGACGGTTGATGCTGGTGTCGTCATCCAGAGCGATGTTTCCAAACACCTGCAGTGGAGGAGAAGGCAGACAGCACTGCAGACCAGTGCCGCTGGTCTTCAGGAGCTGTGGCCAGGCAAGAGACTGTGGGCGTGCATGTGGGAACGGGCCAGGACTGCCCTCACCCAGAGACCCCGGCCAGAGCTGCCACCACTGCTGCTGGGGCTACAGGGCCAGGGTGTCTGGCTCCAGCAGCATCTGTGCATTTATTTCCAGGGAAGAGAAAACCTCTGGAAAGTCTAGCATGTCCCTGTCCCCAGCCCAGTCTGCGCAGGTCCGGCTCTGAGCCTGTCCAGGATGAAACAGCACAGCCAGCGAAAGGGCCAGAGCCAAGCGAGCTCCGCTAGACGAAAGCAGGGAGCCACTTCAAAGTGCACTCTCGTCAGCGACCCCGGAACAGTAATTATGCTGATATTCTGATAGATCACTTGAAAGCTTTTTTTAGCATTTTTGTGCAAACACCACAATGGGCTTTGTACCCACTTTAATTTCTTTCTTTCAGGGTTAGAAATGCAAGTAAGTGCCTCACTCTAAGTAGCTTAAAGTCTGGAATCCAGCTTAAAATTTATGAATTATCATATATCCAACAAAAACAAAAATCACTGGGCTATGTTTTTGTATGTCCACAGACCAAAGCAAGAAATACATGTATTTGTTTTAAATAACATCAGATCTCAGTAAATTTCAAGCAAGAGAACTTTCAATCCCTGAAAATAGATTTTAAAAATCAGTTTTCAGCTAACCTTTAAGACACTGTCTCCTCCCACCACAAATCAACATTTGAGACCACCTCCCATCCCTACATCCTTCAGAAGTGCTCCTGGGCAAAAGGCACGACCAGCTGCTGCGGCGCGGGCCTCTGGGCCATGCGGATGTGCTCAAACACTCCACACTGTGCGGGCCAGCACCCAAGCAACCGTGCCCACCGGTGCCCTGACACAGACCAGCAGGATCCCACACAAGAGCAGGGCCGCGCATCTGCCCACAAAGGGTGGCAATGCCTGGCCTCAGCCACAGAACAGGCTTTCTAAGAATGAGGTTCATAAAGTGCTTGGACTGGCACCTGGCTCACAGAAACAGTGCCAAGTGCCAGCCGGTCCCTGTGCCACGCGGTGGCCCTGCACACACCCACCTGCATGCCGATGATGGCGTAGATGAAGAACAGCATGGCGATGAGCAGGCACACGTAGGGCAGGGCCTGCAGAGACACAGGGAGGGCGGCTCAGCGCCCGGAGAGCCACCCGGCCCCTGCCTGCGCCACATCTGGGGCGGCACCAGCCTTAGCTGACTACGGACCAGCCCCACTGACCACCAAGCCCCTTCACCAAGTGCCCATCGTCATCATTTACAAACCAAGTCATAAAAGCCGCTTCCGCCTTTTGTGAGCATAAACAAGATATTCTCTGTAAAACTGAAAGTGTCCTTACAATCTATCATAGGAACAACGAGGGCCATGGGAACGGGGTGGGCAGGCCCCCACCCTGGTCTTCCCAAGGAAAGCGCTTGGGTGGTGGGGCAGAAGCTCCCCCACCGGCACAGCGAGGGAGAGGCCACGCCCGCCTGGCCATGCCCAGCCTCACCTTGAAGGACTGGACGAAGGTCCAGAGCAGGATGCGGATGGTGTAGCCTTGGCGGAGCAGCTTGATGAGTCGGGCAGCACGGAAAAGGCGGAGGAAGCTGAGGTTGATGAAGTTGTTCTGCAGGGAAAAGAGGTTGTGCTCTGACCTTCAGAAACCAGCCTCCCACAGGCGCAGAGAGGCTGCTCCCCACCCACTTCCCCGAGTCACTGTGTCCCGAAGGAAAGCAGGCGAAGAAAGAGCCTGAAACAGAGTCACTGCTTCACAGTCTAAGCAGCAATCAGCCACCAGAAACCTCCCGAGTCAAGCTTGTCACTGCAGACAACTCCTCATGCAGCAGGTCTGAGACTCCCTCCACAGGGAGGGACAGAGAAGTCCTGTGAAGCGGCTCCCTGCTGCCAGGCGGAACGGGAGGCCGCCCGCAGCCAGGCCTCCGACACTGACCGCCTCTTGCAGGACACGGCTGAGCAGCCCAGGGACTGGGCGGGGCTGCCTCTCCTCACTCGGTGGCCATGCCCTTGTCTCCCACACGCCAGCAAGGCCCTGCCACCCGGGGCCCAGCAGAAGGGCAGACACGTCCTCTGGGGCCAGGCAGGAACCTGCAGACAAGTCCTGGCAGGAGGTGCAGGTGGTGGCCGCCCTGCTGCTGCCACCCGAGAAGCCCCCTCCGTAGCCCCCAGGCCGGACTCTGCTCCAGAGAACCCACGGTGTCTTGCAGCATGCCCTCATCCAGAGGGTCTGAGTCAAGCACAGAGCAAACTGATAATCTCTGGACTCCACAGATGACCCGGGAGTAACGCTTCCACCCTGGCCCAAGGGCACCTGAATCCCTGGCACATCCCTCTCAGGGGGCCCGGCTCTGGGCAGTGTCCCTGAGTAGAAAGGGGTGCTCGTGGGCACAGAGGGCTTCCTGCCCTGCCTGCTTAGAGACCAGGTGCCCTCTTCTGCCCACCCACACGCAGCCTGAGAGCAGCTTCCTCACACTTTGCTGTTTTAAAATATGCAAGCAGCTCAGGCTAGACACATTGTATTGCCAGATTCAGTGGTCAGACACAGAGAAAAGAGAGCAGGTGTTGAATGAGGCGGCAGCAACGGCGAGCGCGTGCGGGAGGTGGCAGGGCCTGGGAAGAGCGGCGTCCTACTCCAGGGCTGCCCATCTGATCTTGGCTGGGCCGAGGCGTCCGTTGGGGGACAGGCCTCACTCCACCCCTTGCTTGCCTCATCTCAGGGGCTGGCTTCTTTACTTCCACCCGGGACTCTGGACTGTCTGCTGGTGAGGGACATAAGCTACTCTGGGGGGTGGTGCCGACTTTTAGGCAATGCCACAGGGGGACAGGGCAGTTCGCAGGCACGGAAGGGCTGACTATGGTCCAGATCAGCAAGAAGGCAGAGTGGACCTCGGGACATGAGCCTAAAGGGTGTTCTCATTTGCCTGCAGCTCCCTCACTAGCTTGTGCTGGGGAAAGAGACCCTCAGGGCAGACAGGGTAGATGAGATACATCCACACTCTCTGTCTGAGTCCCCTGGGCCTGGAGGACTCTCAGGTGAGCCAGCGCTCTGAGGAGGTTGAAAGGGGGACTGTTTACAGTGCCAGGGAGCCCTCTGTACAAGACAGCGAAGCTCAGCAGGGGCGAGGGGCTGCCTCCTCAGGCTTCTTCACTTTGAAACCACCTGCGCATGTGGATCTGGAGGGGCCAGGACAAAAGCAATTGGCTCAGGCAATTGGCACAGACAAGATGGTTTCCTGAAAATACTGGGAGGAAAAGTCTTCTGGGTAATAAAGAAGGGACGGACACCAGAGCAGACAGAGGAAGGTGCTGTCCATTCAAGTCCTTGGACACAGAGCTCAGCCACGTAATACTTCCCGTTGACACCCAGGCCCCACCCATCCTCCCAGACTTTCTCCTCGGGGCTCCAGTGGGCACCTAGAAGAGGGTGGGGGTGCCAACAGACAGACAGCCCTAGAGAGTCATGAAGGAGGATGGTGAGGCAGCTACAGATGCCACAAGCAGTGTGATGGCCTGAGCGCATCACGCCTGCACCCAGGGCATGAGCCGCCAGACACCACCAAGCGGGCCACATGCTGGAGAGTGGGGGCAGCAAGCACACGGCGGCCTCCCCATGGCTGAGCACGGTCACCCCTGGCCTCAGCCAACCACCTGGAGGTGGACACAACCTTCCCCATCCCCCAGAGTCCACGGTTTCTGTTGTACCCTGGAGTAGACACACCTACTTTCAAGTCAGGCCCCCCCTTATCAGCCCTGCCTCTGAGCCAGAAAGGTCAACGCTGCACCCTTCAAAGCGGCAGCTGCTTTACACTGAGGGGGACACTGGTCCCCAGCTCCACTGAGTGCCTGCTTCCTCCTCCCCACGATGGCGGTGTTAGGACGTCATGCCTGGGGGTGAGGAATGATCGAGAAAACTGAGATGGGAGCCACAAAGGCAAGTGGACCCCAGGCCAAGGCCCTCACCTCCTGTGTCCAAGCACTTCATTACGTCTGGCAGACTCACAGCAGAATGAGGGGCTCTCCCTCAGACTGCGCACGTGCCGGGGGCCCCACACGTGCTGGGGAGGAGGTGCAGCCACACGGGGAACAAGCTGCTTTCCTACTCAGCTTCATTCTCAAGGGGACTGATGATGGGGGAGACAGGAGGAGAGACAGACAGAAAAAGAGTAAGCCCGAGGGGCCTGCTCCGCTCAGCCAGGGCCTGACGACACCAGCGGAGCCCGTGCTGAAGATGCAGCCTGGCACTTCTGCGGCTCAAATGTCTTTTTCTCAAAACTCAAGTTTTCTGCTCCGATTGTGAACCGCTTTACCACATTCGCTTTCTGCTCAGGAATCTGAAATATATGCTCTTTGCATGAACTTCCAGCCGAGGCCTCGGCTCAGTCTGCTCCAGCATCCCCACACTCCCTTGGGTTTTCCTGAGACCTGGAAGGAGGCTCTGTCCACACCACTTGCACGGGCTCCACACAAGCTCGCTGACCAGGGCACACGGGAATCCACGGTGCTGGATGGAGTCCCAGCTCTCTGCTGCCTCCTGGGGAAAAGGCCCTCTTCCTACTCAGTCAGAACAATCCCCCAAAGCTTGTGCCCCCAAGCCAGGCCTCCACGGAAGGTCTGTCCAGGAAGGACCCGACAGGAGATTTTGTCAGAGGTGGACCCAAGCCCACCTGGTCTGCTGGCCAGCAGAGGTAAAGCAGGAGGGAGATGACTATGCAGCGGAAACCGTGGACCCTACGGGGAGCAGGTCCAACCTCGCATCCAGCAACCCCCCCAATTCTGACTCAACCTCGACACTTACCTGCCTCTCACTCAGAAGCCCCTAACTCCTCTCTTGGCCCAAGGCCAGTTGCTGTGATCAAGTGGCCCTTGAGGGCCCTCAGAAGGCCCTGCTGGACCCAGGAGCCAGGGAGAGTGCACTAGAGGCCAGAGGGGGCGGGTACAGCTGGGCTCTGAGCACAGGAGGGCGGCGGTGAGGGTGACAGGAAGCAGAGGAAAGGAGAGCAAGGCAAACAAAACAGAGAGCTTCAAGAACTGTAGAGGTGACGAAACCAACCGTTTCCTATACGTGATGTTGTCATGGATGGACATTTGCGTGTTATTTACAAATTGGGATGTTTGAGCAGCAGGCGCGCAACATACAGACGGAGACATGGTTTTCGCATTGTATGTTGGTTGGGTGAGTCAGCAGGTAGGTTAAGGTAAATCAAGAACAAAAACAGAAAACAAAAAGAGAAAATGAGTCATCAACACAAGCAAAAACTCAGACTCTGAATACTTCACTGGAAATTTTCAGGATTTTGTAAACTGCTTATTTTGCTTAAAATGAACCAAATCAAAACACATTTTTGAAATCTGTAGGTTATGCAGACAGAGGCGTCATTTGCATTTGTTTGTAATGCAAATCCAAAGATGACTCACAGACACTTATTTTTTTATTCCAGGCAAAGAAATCAATGTCAGTTTCATGCTTGTTTGGAGCGCTTTTTCTATGTGGCCCTGGTTATTAAGACTATTGCTCTCTGTGACTTTTAAGTTGGGAGTGGGAACTGACACTCATATTTTTGCCTCAGGAAAAAAAAGTGCATCCACAAAGTAACAAATGAAGTGACTACAAATGGAGAAAGAAAAACAACACGGAAATCTGCAGGGTGGCTTGCTTTCATCTTTCCTCCTCCAGGCAGAACAGCAAGAAGACTGCCCTCGGAAATCATTAGCAGCTGGGCAGGCTGAGCTTTGAGACCAGGCGGATTCTGAACTCTCCTACCAGACCTGCTGAGTGTACAGGATTGAGGGAGGCTGCCCTGGAGGGTCTCAAACATCTGCAAGCTGCCCCTCAAGTGTCCAGCAGCTGAGGGGTCTCTCTCTGGAGAGGCATCCCTGGGAGACAGCACGTCTATGGCACCAGCCGCCTGAGCCACCACCCACTTGCTGACGAGGCAGACACGTGCCCAAACCCCCGGGGCTGTGCCTTTGCAGATGGAAGCCCAGTGTTTGAATCCTTTTTTCCAGGGGAATAAAGATTCCTGTGTCCAGGGAAGCAGAGCACCCATCAAAAACCACACAGGGGAATCGTTTCTGAGTGGAAAGCCCACAGTGGATGGGTGGCACCCAGACCATACTGCAAGGCCAACGGCTGGTAAAACAAACCACCTTGATTTTCTTGTTTAAATGGCAGCTCTCAGCCTGGACTATTCAGATCATTAACTTCTCAAAACCACAAAACACCTCATGTGAACAAAAGAATATGTGTAATTATAGACATGCATTTTAAATAAAGGTAATAAACCATCCATACATTCATTATCCAGCCTAAAAACTAGAATTCCCCACTACCCTGGACGCCTTTCCTGTCTCTCTTGCCCAGACGTAGTTGTGCGCAATCACTCAGCTGTATCTGACTCTGTGACTCCCGTGGACTGCAGCCCACCAGGCTCCTCTATCCCTGGGGACTCTCCAGGCAGGAATACTGGAGTAGGTTGCCATTCCCTCCTCCACCAGATGTAGTAACTACACTTAATTATTGTTAATAACTGCTATTCTTTACTGTTTCAGCTCAAACCCTTAAAATGTGCTATACTTGTCTTTTCTTAACTCTGTGATGGGATTAGACTGTATGCAGCCCTCTTGGGCTCAGGCGAACTTGTCCTCTGACTCTGAGCAAACACCGATCTGAGAGGCATCGTCTTGATGAGGATGTCATTCACTGTGTCAACAAACCACTTTTGCTGCTACTGCTGCTGCAGACTCCGCCATGAACATCAGAGGAGAAAACGCCTCCAGGCTCACCTGCTCAGGCACCCTGCACACCTGTGCCTCGGAAGGTGTAGCTACAGACATGCCCGACCCTCACAGACACCCAGCAGCAGCGTCCACATCCTCACCCACTGTTGGTAACATCGGAAGTTCTCTTTGACAAACCAGTAGGTGTGAAATGGCATCTCGGCGCCACTTCACTTTGTATTTCTTTGATTACAAATAAGGTTTAGCATTTTCCATGGCCACTTATGTCTTCTATTCTGTAAGATGCCCAACTATACCTTCGGCTCACAGAAGAGCCTTGCACACTCTGGACACTGACCTCCACCGGAGTCTGGAAGGCCTCTGCCCTCCAGCCCTGGTCCCTACGTGTGGGCCTCACACTCGTTGCTCCCGTGGATCTCATACCATTTCATCTCACAGGCTCACACTTCCCAGGCTTACATTATTGGCTCGAGTCTCCTCTAGCTGCCCATGGATGACTCCAGGGAGGGCAGCTGGGCTGAACTCTAACATGGATAAAGGGCAGCCAGACCATCCTCAGAAAACCTGTTCCTCACAATTTTCTCCCTTTTCAATGAAAGACCGCCACTTCTGCAAGTGCTCAGATAAAAATTCTGATGCCATCCTTGCTTCATCTCTCACACTCCCATCTGATTCATCTACAGCTCTACCTTGAAATTACACCCAGAACTTGACCATGTCTCCCTGCACCCCAGCTCCCCAGCTCCACTCCTGGCTCACGGCAGTAATGCTGGGCCACATACGCATCTTCTGTGGCCCAATATCCAGTTGTCAGAGCTTATATCTTTGTTCCTGAAAGCTTTCCCAGGCCAGGACACAAGGCCTACAGCCTAACATCAATAAATGATGAGTTGTTATTCAATCACTAAGTCATATCCAACTCTTTGCCACCCCATGGACAGCAGCCCGCCACGCTCCTCTGTCCATGGGACTTTCCAGGCAAGAATACTGGAGTCAGTTGCCATTTTCTTCTCCAGGGAATCTTCCTGGGATTGAACCTGGGTCTCGTTCATTGGCAGGTAGATTCGCTACCACTGAGCCACCGGGGAAGCCCAATATAGGGTGATTCTTTGGCCCTCTCTGCCTGTGGCAGACAATGCCTGGTGGGGATGCAACAGCGGCTGGCCTGCCAGCACCTTCCACAAGCTGCCCACGTTCCTTCCCACTGACTTCCAGACAACTTGAGCCACATCCTTGTCTCAGATCTGTTTCTAGGACAGCCCAGCTAAAACAGCCTCTGCTTGGCCCTGCACACACTTCTCAACAGAGCCACCAGGGCTGTGGTCTTAAAAGCCAGATCGTGCCACTCCTCACAAAACCCTCCAAGTCCTCCCGTCTCGCTCGGAAGAAAAGCCAAGCTCTACTGACTGCAGAGCCTTCCCTGTGCAGCCACCACGCCCACCCCTCAGCCCTGAGGGGCCTCTGCTGCCCCCAGCTCTGACCGGCTCCGCTTCCTCGTGAGCCCAGCTCGCTGCCTAGAGCCGCGCCTCAGCGACACACAAGCACCCAGTCCTCATGTCCTCTGCTCTGTCTTCCCCTCCGTCACTGACACTGTGTGTCCTGCTCACTAGGATGAAACAGGAGCTCACCTTCTGTCCCAGCACTCAGGACAGTGCTGAGCACATGACAGGCACTGCTCAAGCACCCTAACACACATGCATGAAGGACCGTGATGCGATGCCCTTTCCCTGCTCATGGACTGGCTTTCCTCCTTTTGACAAACAAAAGCTTTATTTTATACAATTTTTTCCAGTTATGGCTGGTACTTTACATATATTTTGCTTAACAAATCATCCCTATCTCAAGGTCTTAAAGATAATCTCTTGTATTTTCCTCTAAGACTTCTAAAGTTTTGTCTCTAACATTTTTTTCATCCATTTGCCATATTTTTGTGAATGGTATGAACCAAGATCCAATTTCTCTTTTCCCCTGTGTTGTTCATCAGTTACGCCCACAGGGAGTCACACACCAAATACAACTGAGTCTGTGTCCAGGCTCTTGAGCTATTCCTATGCCAACACCACACTGTTTTAATTGCTACAACTTTCCAGGGTGTCTCCTCACTGTCAGGAGCAGCCTCCCCACCACAGCCCCCCAGGAGCACCTTCTCATCAACCATCTTGGCCATTTGTGAGCCTTTCTCTTTCTTACAAATGTTAAAAACAACTTGCCAAATTGTATAAAAAGAGACAAACAAAAGGAAAAGCAAAATAATTGGTATTTTTATTGAAATTGCATTGAATCTATAGATCAACTGGGGAAAACTGTCATCTCTGTGACACTGACGCTTCTTATTACCATGATGCATGACTCCACGTACTCAGGCCTTCTTTAGTGCCTGTCAATAAAGTCTAATAAGTTTGCACAAAGAGACCTTGCACACACACCTTGCCAGGTTTATCGTCGGGAGTGCTGATGTTGTAACGAAATGCAATACACTCTCTTGAGCAACCTCACATTTAATTAGCTTTAGATTATCCTAGATTTCGTCCACAGGTGATATGTCGTCTTTAACTAATACCAGTTTACTTAGTCCTCTTCTGAAACTTAAATATTTACTTTATTTTTTCTTATTCATTCAGCAAGTATTTATGAATACCTGCAAACTTCAGGCACTATTTTAAGCACTGGAATCAGCAATGAACGAAACAGACAAACATGTTCTTATGAAGCTGACATACAACTTATTGAAATGTTGATATACTGTTCAATGTTGAAAAGAAGTAGTGGTTACAGACATCATTGTCTTTTTCTGATTTTAAAGGGAATTCTTTCTGAATGTTACCACTGTAGATATTTGCATAGGACTTCTTGGTAAATGCTTTTCATCAAGTTAACACATGCTAATAATTTTCATCATGAATAAAACCTGAATTTTATTATCTTTTCTGCATCTGTGACAGGCTTATTAACAGAGTCCTTTGACCTGTTCATGTAAATTACAGTGACAGACTTTCTGTTGTGGAATCTGGTGTTCCTGGGATAAACCCGACTGCACTTCTTCCTGGACACTGCAGGATCTGGCTTGCTTGCATGCTGTTTTGAATTCTTCATCTATGTTAATGAGTGAGTGTGGATTATGATCTTCCTTTCTTACACTCTTTTTAAAATTTTTTCATGTCAAGATTCAAGGCTACATTGTATGATGTAGCCTCAAACAACTAGTTAGGAAATGTTCCCTCTTCTACTCTCTAGAACATATTTAGGATTAAAATGGTCTTTCCCCATGTTTTAGGTGGAAATCTAGTGTAGAAGACTGTTATAATCCAGTGGTGTGAGCCATGCCCAAACATGGACCCCAAGGTTGGACCTCATACCTCCTACTCTCGGAAGGCTTCCGTGGGTCGTGGAGATGGCATGCACAAGTAAAGAAGGACTGCTGTAGCCTATTTATCAGGTGACTGAAAGCTACCGGGTGTCAGAACAAGAGCAGGCTCTCTAGCAGGCCCACACTGCAGCGTCAGGAGCCTGCCACTCGGGCCACCGGCCCCAGCAGGCCCCACGGTGCTGGGGACAGCTGTGGTAGACAAACACCTGTGTGGGGCCCTCGGAGCCCCCAATGAAAGTCAATATAGTCACTCAGGCTCCTGGAGCAAAGATTCACGCCCTCTGCAGAGACGTCACGCCTGGCACAAGGCCCTGCAGAGACTGTCTGACCGCGAGACACCGTATCTATGACACCAAAGTTGCCCTCGCGAGTCGTGTGCTGCAGGCCCAGCAACAGCCCAGGGCACAATGGACACCCCACATCTGGGGCCACACAGGAGCAGGTCTAGAGCCCACAGTCATGCGACAGGAAGGCCCGGCCCAGCCTCTCGCCTGTCACACCAGTCTCTTCTCAGGTCACCCTTTCCCAGCACATCATGGGATGGTCACTAAAACTGGGCAGTAAAACTCAAACCCTGGTTATGGAGGGACTGGCTTGATGCCCCAGGCAGGGCCCCCTGAGAGGCAGTGTGAGGCAGAGCTCTGAGCGGTGGGCCCGGTCTACCACGGCATGTGTGCAGGCGTGTGTGTCGAGGGGGAAGGAGTAGTCTGTGATAAGGCAAGGACTCCAGCTTGTTCAGGCCTCTGGAGGGAACAAGGTTTGGGGCAGAGGCACCAGCTGGACCTGGGAATGGACACTATGTGTCATATGTCAACATCCACCTCGGCACCCACAGCCACAGAGGCACTAAAACCCCATGCACCTTGGACGCGCTGGCCGACAGATGCCAGCAGGCCTCCGTCACCAGCCCCCACTCACACGGCAGACCCACAAAGGCAGGGACTGAGACAGCTGGGGAGACGGCTGTGCCTGGGCCCAACAGCCAGGCTCCTCCTTAGCAAAGCTAATACAGCCACGGCCACTACTGAACGCCTGCCCACTGCAAGCAGAGGCCAGCTCCAGGCCTCTAAGGAGAGCCGTACTTGGTGCTGCCAGCAGCCACCTGGTGGGAAACCCTCACCTGGAGACCGCAGTGACGGGTTTCAACAGGGACGACTCACATCTCGGGTCAGGCTTGCCTCGGCTGGTGCACTGGCGTCAGAGATGCACCAGAACGTGATTCCACACAACATCCACTTAGAGGGGAAAGGAGGCCAGCAGGGCGAGAGACCCAGGACCCGCTAGCAAGCCAGCCTCCACATCACTCAGGGGTCGGCAGGTGAGA
>SJXQ01005199.1:840413-852710 GCA_006408695.1 Aepyceros melampus | reverse complement strand
GGGTCGGCAGGTGAGATGCTGGGACAGCCTCTTGCAGGCACAGAAAAGACACTGGGATGGCGGGGCTGTCCTTCAAGATGGACGGACAGATAGATATACTGGGTGCCCAACCCGAAAAAATGCATGGACTTAGGAAACAAGGAGCCAAAGTAGAGGTGGCCCCTGTCACCCACAGGAGCCCAGCAGAACTCTGCGCCACCACAGCCCCCATCACCTGCAGGAGCCCAGCGGGACTCTGCACCACCACGGCCCCCATCACCCGCAGGAGCCCAGCAGGACTCTGCGCTACCACGGCCCCCATTACCCACAGGAGCCCAGCGGGACTCTGCGCCACCACGGCCCCTGTCAGTCACCCATAGGAGCCCAGCGGGACCCTGCGCCACCACGGCCCCTGTCACCCGCAGGAAGGTGCCCAGCGGGACCCTGCACCACCGTCCCACAAACTCAAATGAGGCACACCCAGGAGTCCTGACTCAAACAGGCAGAGACGGCTTCCTCTGTGGGACCCAGAAGGCCACCGTGGCTCCTGTTACTCTGGGCTCTTCACAGCCAAGGTGCGAAGGGCAGAGCTGTCCTTGCACGGGGAAGGGAGAAGTCTGTCTGGAAATCAGGGGGCTCCCGGGGGCCTTTCTAGAAGTTTCTGGGACCAGTGTGAACTGCGCCTGAACCATCATGGCAGCCAGAGCCACCCACAGGGCACAGCAAGCAGGGCCTTGGCGGCACAGCATGAAGGCTGGCTCACTTGGTATGACCAGCAACCGGAGCAGCAGAGGGCTGGCCACAGCAAAGACCCCAAGATGACGTGGGTCCCCGTGGCAACCGTAGGCTCCCTGTTCCTCCTCCCATCAACTCCCTCCTCCCTGAGGTCATGACCAGCACCACCTGAAGCCAGAGACAGGACCTGACGTGAAGTGTGGGCAGAGCCGGGTGGGGCCAGGGCTGCAAGCAGATGCCCCGCCCTGCATGTGGCCCTTAGGCCCAGCAGCACAGGCTGCGGGAGCCTGCTTTACCTGCCTCAGGGCACGCAGGTACTGGGAATCCACACCCTAGGCAAGCTTTAGCCGAGGCCTGGTGGGCACAGAACTCTGCAGCTCTGAGCTGTGACCCACTCTGTCTCCAGAGCCTCTAGGGAACGATCCAGCTCACCCAACATGGAGCTGGAGCCTCAGCCCCTCTGGTTCTTCTCTCCCCACCCACCTCCCCAGAGCTCTCCCCAGGGTTCTGCCTCAGAACATGTCCTAAAAAATAACTTTTACAAGAACCCTCACCTCAGTGTCTGTTCCTAGGGAATTCACTTAAGAAACATTGATATAGATGTTTTTGTCTTTGATTCTATCATCTGTTGTGTTTAAAGAACACTGCTTTATGACTCAGATTATTTCAAATTTGTTGAGACATGTTCATGCTCTAGCCCTTAGTCAGTTTTCAGATATAATCCATGTATTTTAGTAAGAACTAGAATCTTCAGCATGTATGCATGTGCACACACACGCACATGTGTAAAACAAACCTGATATTTTAAAATACTCCAAACCCTTATTGGCTTTAGTTGTATGTTTTTGGAACCAGTTGTCAGGTGCATACGTATTAGACACATATGAAATTACAAGATCTTTATCTTCCTGGTCACTTACACTCCCAGGTGATTCTCAGGCCATCAGCCTGGAAGACCTTCTGGGAACCAGTTTCTTACCCAAGATAAATCATTTGCCTACAGGACACCCAGCCCCCAAACTCGCCTCTGGGGAGGAGCTTCGTGGGGAAGCATCCTCTGAGGAGGAGCTAATCCCCAGGCCTGGAGGCACAGTGGGGAGACCACTCAGGGCCTGCAGGAGCAGGAGAGCTACTCACCGCAATCTCTGTTACTAAAATATCAGTAATACTTCCCAACACAGTGACAAAGTCAAAGACGTTCCAGGCGTCTCTGAAATAGTTCTGGAGAGAAAGAAGAGCAGTTAGTGCTGGGCTGGCGGGGGTGGGGAGGCTCTGCAGACAAGCTGTAGGAGGTGGCCTCTCCAAGAAGGTAGCAGAGGATACATGGGCTCCCTCGTGGGCAGGTGGGCAGAGCACAAGCCTGTCGTCCCCTCCCCTCCAGGAACAAGGTTGGGGCAGAGGAGGGGCAGAACCTGGCAGTCACTTCCCTGGGGCCCCTTCAGGGTCATATGTGCTCTGGGGGTTCAGGGAATCCCAGCTCCAAACAATGAACACCCAAAGGTCCCCCTACGGAGGGGCGGCCAGAACATAGACACCAAAAGGCCAGGAGGGGCTGAGGCACATACCAGCACTCCAAAGGCGATGATCTTGAGCACACACTCCATGGAGAACATGGACGTGAACACGATGTTCAGACACTTCAGCATCAGCTCGTACTCGTAGGGCGCGTCATAGAACTGCCCAAGGGAGAGGTGCTGTTGGCTGTGTGCTCAGCTGCCCCGACACGCCCCACGGGCTCATGGAGACCTCCTGTCAGAGCACAGCGGGCAGACACACCTGCCGCGCTGGGACACCCCTCCCTGCTCCCCCTGTGTCTTCCAGAACCTTCTTACAGTCTCAGCCCATGGACAACCAGGGAATCAGGGCTGTGTAGGCAACCCAAGCTGACTGGCACTCAGGGCGGTATCACTGCTGCTCACGCCCCAGGAGGAGCGGGCCCTCCATGCGGCTGGAGCCGAGCCTCGTGGCCATGGGCACCCCCAGTCCACCGTGCAGGCCCCACGCACCTTCATCATCAGCACCACCGTGTTGAGGGCTATCATGGCCATGATGAAGTACTCAAAGGGCGGTGAGACCACGAACGTCCACGTCTTGTACTGGAACGACTGCTTGTTCTGGGGCATGTACCGCGTCAGGGGTTTGGCGCTAATGGCAAAGTCGATACAAGCCCTCTGCAAGGGAGAAAGGAGAAGTGAGAACTTGGACCCCTTGGAGCCCCCAGACACACACAGAGCCCCAGTGACAGAAGGCCTTCTCCAGGCAGCCCTCCCCACCCCATGCCGGCCAGTGGTCCCCACGCAGAAGGGAGGTCCAAGGGCCCTGACCACATTGTCCACCAGGGAGTTGCCTGGAGATGGAGAGGCAGGGAGCCCTACCTCGTTCTTCCCAAGCTGCACTCAGACATGACTTTGTCCCCCTGCTCCTGGAAGGTGATGATGATCAAGGCCACAAAGATGTTCACAAAGAAGAAGGGGAAGACCACGAAGTAGACGACGTAGAAAATGGACAGCTCCATGCGGAACCCGGGGCTTGGGCCCTGCTCCTCGTAGGTGGCGTCCACCGAGTGTTTCAGCACCCTGGGCCAAGAGCCAACACCAGAATCAGGGGAGCCCAGGAGGACATGGTCCCAGGAGAGACGAGGCCCGTGTCACAGGAGGGCCTCTGTGGCTGAGCCGGGGGTGGAGCCATGCACGGCCAGGCTTCTCCCCAGGAGAGCCGTGTCTCCCAGCAGCGGGATGCCCCCCACAAAGAGCTTGTACTCAGGGCTGCTAGGGACCTCCAGGAGGAGGCCTTGGCTTCCTGAGGTCCCATCCCTGCAAGGAGAAGCGGGAGAGGTCCTGCAGTCCTATGCTGCCTAGCTCTCTCCCACCCCACACCAGGTCACCTGCCCATACCATGTTTCACCTGTTGTCAGGAAGCCCTGGGTTCAGCAGAGTCTCCTGGCAGAGCATCGCTCCTACCTTCCGAGGGGTGGTCCTCTCAGCCCTAAAGGAAGCCCCTGCCATCCAGTGGCACTGAACACATGCATCCCTCAGGCTCCCCGTAACGAGGCCAGTGGCCAGCTCCTCTTCCCTCCGGCGCCCTGCCACCGAGCGAGGATTTTTAGGAGCTCATGATACTGTGCTCTGGGCTTATTCTCCTCCTGCAGGCTGCCCACTCCCAGAGGGAGGGCCTCCTCTCACCAGCAGCACAGAGCCTGGGGCGCATCTGCTGAGTGACAGGTGCAGAGTCTGAGCCCCCACCCCAGCTGCCTCTCTCTCTCGCCTGAGTAGCCATGAGGAGCCGGGCAGCACTCACATGGGCCATCCCTCGCCCGTGGACACAGTGAACAGAGTTAGCAGGGCCCAGAGCACGTTGTCATAGTGGAAGTCGTATTTCTTCCACTGCCGCGGCTGAGCTTCTACCTCTCCTTCTCGTAGTCCAAATACTGGCCCCTGGGGGTGGGAACACAGAGGGAGCCAGAGGTCAAAGACAAAGGATCTAAACAAACCCCCGTGTCTGCAGTCAACCAACTTTTGAAAAGGGTCATCCATTCAGGGGAGAAAGACTGGTCTCCTCATCAGATGGTGCTGAAACCACCGGGAATCTACAGGCAAGAATATGAATGTGGACCCCCATCTCAGCCCATGTGTACAAATTACTCAAAATGGGTCAAAGGCCTAAATGTAAGCAGTAACTCTATAAGAAAATATAGGGGGCCACAGAAAAAAATAGATAAATTGGACTTCATCAAAATGGAAAGCTCTGTTTTTCAAAAGAAATCATCAATACTCAAAATGGGACTAAAGACAGAAAACCATCTGTCTGATAAGGGGCTTTCTATCAGCACTATATAAAATGGATGGACATTTCAATTTTAAAAACAGATAAAAGACCTGAATAGATATTTTTGCAAAGAAGACAAATTATCAGTATGCACCGGAAAAGAGGCTCCACATCACGAATCATCAAGGAAACGCAAACCAAACCACAAAGAGACACCACTTCATCCCCACTAGGATGGCTATAATTACACTTTTTAAAAGGAAAATAACAGTGCTGGCAAGCCCGTGAAGAAATCAGAACTCTCAGACACTGTTGGTGAGAAACAGTTCGGCAGCTCCTGAAACTGACAAAGAGAATCACCACGCAGCCCAACAACCACACCTCCACGCTTATCCTCGAGAGAACTGAGAGCACCTGCACAGAAACAGTTGCACACAGATTCAAAGCAGCAGTGACCACAGCAGCCCAAACATGGGGACAGCCCAAACGTCCACCAACAGGTAGGCAGATCCATTCAGTGAGGTTTGATGATAGAAGGGATGACACCCAACTGTCAGGGGAGGGAGACCACCTGTGCCACAGCAGCAGAGGCCTTCAGAGCCGCAGCGGCAGGAGTCGGGTGCAGCGGACCACACAGAGCACACGATTCCCTTTGTGTGCAGAGCCAGGACAGGCACCAGCCTTCCCCCGGCCCCTCCCTGAGGGCACTCCTCTTGTCTGCTCATCTGGGGCCGGAGGCCTCAGTGATGAGGAAGTGGCTTCAGCCCTGAGGCGGCCCCGACCTTAGGGCCCAGCCGGGATCTTGAGGGTTGACACAGCATCCAGCAGAGGCCGCACTGAGCTCCCTGAGGTGTGCAGGCAGGAAGGGCCCAGGCCCCCAGCGGGGACAGCGGAGGGGCCCGGTTTACCTGCAGTCCCGCTCCAGCTCCTTGGACTCATCGGTGCAGTAGAAAAACTTCCCCTTGAAGAGCTGCACCGCGATGACAGCGAAGATGAACATGAAGAGCATGTAGACAATCAGGATGTTGAGGACGTTCTTCAGGGAATTCACCACACAGTCAAACACAGCCTGGGGAGCGGCAGGGCTGTGAGGGGCGGGGCCAGCCCTGGGAGGGGCGGGGCTGGGAGGGGCGGGGCGGGGCCAGCCCGGGCCGGCAAGGTTTGGACCGGGGACCAGGGAGCCCCTCTTGGACCGGATGGGTGGGCAGGAGGTGCTGGAAGAGGCAGTGTGGGCAGGGGCCCGACACCACGGAGAGCCTGGGGCTGGGGCCAGCGTTAGGCCCCTCAGCCAGGCCTCAGGCCAGCATGGAGGGGAGGCACAGGGCTAAGCTGAGGGCAGTGCATTCGGGATGGGGCAGACAACCGGCGACATGAGGCCAGCTCAGGGCAGGACTTGGGGCACGTGCGTGGACCAGAGGGGACTCCCAGCTGTTTCCACTGCCCAGGCCACCTGTTCTCCATGAGCCTCTCCCTGCTGCCCTGGTCTGGTTGTTGCGGGCTGTGCACAGGGGCCAATCTGCAACCGGCTCTCAAGGCCCTGTGGGGCACACTCCACACACGGGCAGCTGCCTTGGCAGCCCTGCCCCTGGTGCCTCAGTCACCCTTGAGCCGCCCCTTCAACATGGGCTCTAAGCAAACCACCCCCCAGAACCTCACATCACTTAGTGTCTCCAACGGCCTGCAGGTAAAGGTTCTCCTAACATTTTACTGCACAGTCTTGGAGGATTAAGTGAATTTAAGCACAAGCTCAGCAACAATTAGACTGCAGCACAATTCTAAAGCCATCTCCCCCAGCCCCTGCTCTCCCGGCATCTCCCTGTGACCCTGACCCCTGCACTACAGCTGCTGATGAAACACTTGGTCGTGGTGCCCCTGAGTGGAGGAAGAAGAGCCTCACAGGACATGCAGAGAAGGAGCCTCCTCGGAGATGGTCACAGAGCTGAGAACCCTTCCCATGCACACATGTAGGGCCTCCCTCGTGGGGGCCTCCCCGCAGCTGTGCTCATCCCCACCCCACACGGGAAGCTGCAGGGGGCCAGGCAAGATACACATGTGCACCCCACAGTGCATTCCTACACGTACGTGTGTGCACACACATGTACACACACGCGAAGTCTACTGAGAAACGTGCATACACATAGGTACACATGCACACACACAGCCCCCACCCCCCTCCAGGCCCCACTCCAGACTCTCACTTTGAGCTTGGGCAGCCGCTTGATGGTCTTGAGTGGCCTCAGCACACGCAGGACCCTCAGGGACTTGATGGTGCTGATGTCTTTCCCTTTGGAGCCTCTAGAAGGGAGAAGCCACCCATGTAGACAGGTAGGGTGCACACCTGTGCCCAGAGGACTGGCGACAGGATAGCCTTGGTCCTGAAGATGCCTCAGGCCAGTGCATCTCCCCCAACAGGTTGCCTGAGCGGACAAGGCCTGGGGCCAGGCCAGCGGCACCTGGTATCCAGGGAGAGCGGAGCTTCTGGGTAGGAAGAGCTCATCCCCCCAGATCCCATCATTCAGCACTCCCACCCACCCCACAAGAGTCCTCCAAACACCATGCCAAGACCCCAGTGGGAGCAAAGGTAGGTGGGCTCCAGGACGGCAGACCCAGCCCAGGCAGCACGTGCAAGCCTATGAGCAGTGCAGACCCATGCCCATCACCATGGAGTCTTCTGGAAGGGATGGCCTGCCTGCCTTTCCCTGCTGGTGACGGAGGAAGGGTTCACATCACCAGGACTGAGCCTGATGTCAGAGAAGCGCCCGGTTGACTGTCACGCAAAGGCAACAGCAGCAGGACCTATCAAGGCTGCCTTCTTCTGCCAAAACTGACCTTGCACTGCCTGCCGTCTGCCCTTGTAACACGGCAGCATCTGCCCCTGCCTCAGAAACACCGAAACAGACTAACAGTGGCTGTAAATTAAGCAGCTGGCTGCCTAGCTCTTCCTGGCTCCACGGCAAACCCCACTGATCTTTCACCCACCACAGGGCATTTAACATGACTCAAGTTATATAGAGACACTGGTGGGGAGACTCCTACAAAACTGCAAAAATGGTATGTGGGATGACTATAATTGTTATGATTATGTGTCTAAAATATTGCTGGTTCATCACTGTTCTTCCAGATTTTAAGAAATCTTATCCCTTAAGCTATCAACAATTTGGTAAGATATACCTTTGTGAACAAAGATAAAACATTTACTTTTTCTCCCTAATTCCTTCAGAATTCAGAGTATTTCAATGAGTATTCTTACTTCCATGACAATATATTTATTTGCATAAGTTCAATAAGAACCTATTCTCCTTCTATAGGACGCAATTGGAAACACTGGCCATATGACCAAGGCTTTGACTGACAAAGGGCTGCAGGTAAAATCTGAGGGCCATGTCCTTGGCTTGGTTTCCTGGCTTTGAAAGCTTCTGAGAGTTCAATCTGAAACTCCTTATGAAAATTAGCAGCAACAAAGCAGTCTTAAAAAGAACTTAAATGATCAGTCACTCTTCTTGCAGCACTTACATAAATAAACAGACCAAGTTTAATACAAACAAATTACTTTTACTGTGATTATCTTTGGTATTTTTAAAAAGGGAGTGTTGTAGAGAGAAAAAATATGTTTGCCCCTCCATAGATATTAGATTCTAGTCCTAATACTTGTTTTTGAGGTTTTGCTATATACCTACACATTTGTCTGGATCCTGAATTCTTCATTTCCTCAAATATCTGGCTCTGACTTACAAACTCATGTTTCCAGTTCTCTTCCACCCCTCTAATTAGAAATCAATCAGAACAAAGACTGCCCCAAAATCTCCTTGGAAGAAACTGTACCAGGTCTTCCTCGCTACCCAGATGGCAGTGAACCTCAGGGACTTGAACCCTGAATAAATATTTAAAATAAAAAAAAACCCTGAAAAAGGCCCAGCATCCCCTTCTCTGGTCGGATCCCCTACACTGGTTCCTCAATTCCTGGAGCAGAGACGGGCAGCAGGCCTCAGAGGGCCCCTGCGACAGTGACCAGCGGGCCAGGCCCTGCTGGTTTTAGCAGGCTCATGCTGGACCACTCCCAGATCCCCAGCGCCAAGGCTGGGGCTGCCTCACTCCTGTTGCTCTGCCCAGGGCTGATCTATCCCAACTGGGTAGATCTGATTTATTTCCACTCGCTAGGAAACCCCACAGCAGTACCTGTCTTTGCAAGACATTTAGGGAGACTCCTTATTTCACAAGAGGAGATTCTCTTTCCAAATACATTAAAAACCTAAGTGACCCCTGCCTGAAATGGGTAAACACAGTAAACCCTGTGAATAAGTCCATCACTTGGTTAGGAGCAAATATGCACAGGATATGACCAGAACCTTTCCTTAACTCTTGAAGACACTGCAGAGTCCCCTGCTAAGACATCAGCTTCCCAGGAGACACCCTTAGACTCTGGCCAAGGTTGGTCCTAATAATAGAATAGCCTTCGGTTATCTTTAGCGGAGCAATAAGTTGTCTATGCTTTGGCCAACACCACCTACGGTACCTGGATTAACACTTCTGGGGAAGTTGAAAATCAGTTACATCAGATCACTACTTGGCTCAAATCTGTAACTTCTTCATGGGATCTTCCTTTGATTAGGGGACCATGACCTGGGGACCATCACTCCAAAATACACTTCAAACATTAGGAATTATACTGTTTATAACACCCCTGATATATCTGTCATATTCTCTCAAAAACTTTAAATACATGTTTGTAGCTGACAGCCACTAAGTGGTCTCATTCTGACTGGAATGTCAGAAAAGCAGAAAAGAAAATGACCAACATGAAGATTATAAACCTAAAACTGTGATCTGTGTGAATGTCATAAGGATTAAGCAAACACATCATGACCTGTGGATACCATGTCTAAGATCAAAGCTGTAAAAACTACACAACGGGAGCTGAGCATGGTGCTAACACCTGTGAATAAAAAGTCCTGCCTGCCATATCAGTAAACTAAGGATGCTGCAGCCATTAAGCCATCACATTACAGCTGACAGTGAGCCCTTGGGGAAGTGGGGTGGAGTCAGGATGCTCCCCATCTAGCAGTGAGCCAGCCCCCCTCAATGGGACACCCTGAGGAGACTCAGGAGGAGAAGGGCAGGATACTGGCCCCAGATAGCTGAGGTGCACATCAAAGAAATGGCTTCAGTGAGCCCAGACTCTTCTATTTCCCATATACAGGAAAGGACTAAATTCCTTCAGATACCTGGCTTTCTTCAATTAACAGTAATATTTTTATATTCTGACTGCCACGTCTCTGTTGCAAAAACTCCTACATATCGTGGCTCATGACTCCCCCTTTGCCTCTTTGGTACAGTCTCTCAGAGTTATCTGAGATGTTGCATCCCAGGCATAAGTCCTCAGTTTTGTCAGCCAAATACAAGGTAACTCTCAACTTACAGGCTGTAATTTTTTTTTCAGATGTCAACTACAAATTGGCACTTGTCATCTACCTCTGCAAGGATTAAATCATGAGCTGCTGCAGCTGCTGACTTTCAACACCTGCCTGAAAGGAATTCCAGGTGGAGAGCACAAATGAGGCCCTCGGTGCTCTAGGAAAAACCGGCAGAACAGCTCTTCAGACAGATATTTCCAGGAGTCGATTTTATGAGCCCAATTCTTGCATCTCCTCATATCTAGAAAAGCACTAAAATCCTTCAGGGCGATGACTGCTCCTCATAACCAGCAGAAACCTTCTGCAAGATGTATGTGTTTGATTGCATGTATCCCCCTTCGCCAAAATCACATATTTACTGACTTTCCCCCTACTTCTTTGGAGCAGTTTCTCAGAGCTATCTGAAACGCAATCTCCCACGACATAGTCCTCATTTTGCCCCAAATAAAACTTAACTTGCAACTCTCACATTGTCCTTTTTTTTTAAGTCGGCACAGTTGACACACCTAAAATTTTTATCACATCTCTCAGTTGGGTTGACAGTTTGATCAGAAGAGGAGAACTGTTTAAAAAAAAAAAAGAGGAGGGTAAGAGAGAGAGAAAGGAGGAGGTGGAAAATGGAGGAGGAGAAGGAGGAGACATAGAAAGGCACAGGGCCAGAGTGGGGCCACTTGCCCCAGGAGAGCAGGCAGGGCTCAGCTGCAGCCCTCACCTTTCCCTGGAGAAGGGCCAGCGTGGGGCCACCTGCCCCAGGAGAGCAGGCAGGGCTCAGCTGCAGCCCTCACCTTTCCCTGGAGAAGGAGAAAACAACCCACTCCAGCACTCTTGCCTGGAAGATCCCGTGGACAGAGGAGCCTGGTAGGCTACAGTCCTGGTCGCAAAGAGTCGGACACGACTGAGCGACTTCACTTTCACTTTCTTTAACCTTTCCCAGGCATGAAATTTCTGTAATTGCCTGGTGAGCACCACTGAGGTAACACTGCCTGAAGCAATCCTTTCTTTCCTGTTGTTAAACCTTGTCTGGCTCCCTGTCTATAAAGGCCTTCCATCTTACACAGTTCCCATCATGTACAGCCTATCTAACTACTAGATGGGATGCTGCCTGTTTCACAAATCACTGAATAAACCCAATCAGACCTTCAGATTCACTCAGCTGAATTTTGTTTTATAACAATGAGGGTCAGAGATGCTGGGCATTTCAGGGAAGTGTGGAAAGGAAAGAACAAAGAAAGTCCTATTTCCAGAGGAGACAAGTGGGAAAGTGTCTCAGGACATCCAACATCCTGGCAGCTGGGGTCACACAGCTCCCACCCAGAGTGGGCAGTGCCCTCCAGACCCAGGTGCCCAGCCTCCAGCACTCAGTCAGGATGCCCTGCTCACCAAGGGGGGCCATGCCCAGCCCCAGCCCCCAACCCAGCCCCCAGAGGTGAGGTGGGGACATGTGGCCGGGGGACATGGCTCCTGATAGCATGCAGCCCAGATGGTGGAGGAAATGAGCAGAGGTGAGGCATGGTGATGAAACGGCCCATGTGGGGTCGCAGCGTGCTGGGATGTGGGACAGTGTGAGGGGACAGAGGGAAGGCATTACCCCATGAAGCTCCTACCGAGAGTCCAGCAAACAGGAGACAAAGAGAAGAGAGTCAGTGAGGAGGTCTCCCCGTGGGCTCAGAGATGACCCCAACCCTCAGGATCACTGTCCATCGAGGAGCTTACTCACGTCTTTGTCTAGGTAAGCAACCACCTCCCCAGAATCTGCCCCCAGCTCCACCCAAGCCCCCACCCACCACCGTGCAAGGTCTGAGGGAGCCAATCTAGGCCCAGCCACAACAGGGCTGAGTGCTGCTCACTAGGCAGCCACAGGAAACAGAGGAGCCCCAGGAGGGGAGACACCCAGCTGCTCCCACTCGCACTGGCTGACCTCCGCAGGGCACCAAGAGTTTTCTGTAGGACGCCAGAGGCAAACACCTTAAGGCAGAGCCTGCCTGTCCAATTTCAGAACCACAGGGAGTGTGAGGGACGGCAAGCCTTGAGGTTCTCCCAGCCCCACAGTCGGCCCCTAGCAGGCAGGGACTGATGGGAGACAGCATGGCGGCCGGGGCCCTCCCCACCGCCCACACTCATCACAGCTCTGAGGGTGCGGTCCAGCAAGGCAGAGCAGACCCAGGTACTTACGAGAAGGCAAACGCCACCAGGGCCCCACTGACCACAATGAAGTCCAGAATGTTCCACAGATCCCGGAAGTAGGCACCAGGGTGCAGCAGCAGTCCCAAATCGATCATCTTTAGGGGAACAACACACTTTAAGGGACAGAATATTTCGGAAAATAAAGGCAGAGCCAGAGCCCAGAGACCTGCGGTGAGAGGAAGGATGATGTTTCATGTTCCGTCCCCCACCTGGGGAGGGGTCA
>SJXQ01005199.1:806289-839124 GCA_006408695.1 Aepyceros melampus | reverse complement strand
CAGTTAATGGCCTCTTAAAGCCTCAATAAGGATTTGGATCTCCACGCCCTTGACCCCAGTGACCGCTTGGCCAAGACTGGCTGAGATCCTGCCGGGCCTCCAGCTCCTCTGGAGCCTGAGGGAGTCTCCCCTCACTGGGCTGCAGCCACACCTGCCCAGAGCTCACCGCCTGCAGACCTTCGGAGGGTCGGCCCCACTGGGCAGGAGGAGGTGCTGTGGAGCTGCCCTTCTGCAGCGGTGACTTCTGGAGGCATCTTACTGTCTCTGGGCCTCAGTGTCCTTGTTTGTAAAGTGCAGTAACACCTCCCCCAGGAATTCACATCAGAAGTGAAGTGAGCGTGCACAGAAGCCCCCCTGAGCCACCACGCGAGCATCCCCTCCCTCCTCGAGCTGCACCCGTGGGGACCCGCACAGGCCCTCAGCAATACCGAGAGAAGGACCAGGGCCACACAGCACGGTCGTGCTTCATCTGCAGTCAGGCACCAAGGAGTCCTCTCCGCCCACCTGCTACAATCTTTGAGCCTTGAGGCCACCGCCCTGTCCCCACTCTCCTTCCTCTAGCTGAGGTCCCAGCCTCCCTCTCTGCTGAGACAACCCCGCATGACCTGGGCTCGTACCACACAGGAGGGGAAGCCTGTCCGCCTCAAGAGAGAAGCTTTTCCAGGGCACGGTAGCCCCACAGCACACAGACAGGGTCTCCGTCAGCAGGCAGTGGAGACCAGGCCCAGCGCTCACAGTGTTATAACACTACGGGGAATCCTTAGCAAATGTGACCTCATGTCTCCACAAAACACAACCTCTGCAAGTGGGCTCATCACCCACACGTGTGTGCACGCCCAGGGCACACTCGCCACATGCTTCCATCTCAGTCATGAGGGGGGATGAGCAAAGCCCTGCAGTCACCAAGGCAACCACACGTCTCACCTTTATCACCATCTCAAAGGTGAAGACACCTGTGAAGATGTAGTCCATGTACTTCAGCACCTGGAACCAAAAAGAGGCTTTTTGCAAGGGCAAGGCAGGAAGCTGGAGCCAGGGCCAGTTCAGCAACTCCATGTCTTCTTCCAGGAGCCTGAACAGATAACCCATCAGCCTGGGGCCTATGAGCAAGGGTCATGGGGAAGTGAGGGGAGGCCTGGCCAGCGTCCCATGGAGGGGCCCCTGCAGTGATGGTCTTCACTGCACCCTGGACACATCCCCAGACCTTCAGCCCCACACTCTGCTGGGCAGACAGGGCCCTGACAGCACCAGTCCCTCCACAGCCCAACAGCAGCACTCACGTTGTTCCTGGGCGAGTCTGTCTGCACAGGATCCTCGGCGGCCAGGGCAATGCTGCTCAGGGCAATGACCACGAGAATGACCATCTCGAAGTACTGCATGGTCACAATGTAGTGGCAGCAGCGGCGGAGCCTGGAAGGCAAAGCACAGGCCACAGAGGCTATGGAGGGCTCACCTGGCCCTCCCCACAGGAAGAGCTGCGTTCTGCTGAACGTCCGTCTGTGCGGGTGACAGCAGCCAGGTGGCTCACGGGGACTAAATTCCTGGGAGTGAACGGGAGAGGTGGAAGGCTGCAGAAACCCCAGGCAGGGCCAGCCGCCATGGCTCACAGGCCACGTTGGTCTGGCCCTTTTGCTACATTAAGTTCCACTGGGGGCCAGCCAGGGCTGCCTGTCTATGTGCTGTGGGGCTACCATGCCCTGGACAGGCTTCCAGCTCTGCTGTGGGTGGGGCAGAAGCCGAGCAGCCCTCCTCGAGCCCCAGTGCTGGGCGGGGCACCGCATCTGAGCTCCCAGAGGTGCGTGTGCACGCCTGCCCTCCAGGCGCCTGTAGTCAGCACCACTGACGACCACTCTGGTCTGTGCAGGCACATCCTGGACTGGGACACAGTGGCGACCAAGACACCCCTGGACAGCGCAGACAGAAACCGAGGGGAGATGCTCAGGTGCTGACAAGCGCTACGACACAGCGGGAGACAGTGACCAGGAGGCCAGCACGGCCCCTCAGGGGGATGCGACGCCAGGCCTGGGCGACAAGCACAGCACACAGACGCCACTGCCGCCCCTCAAGAGACGCACTCTCAGAGCCCCTCCTGCTCCGCGGGCCCAGCCTCCGCCCGCCAGCCCCTGCCACCTCTCCTCCCACCAACACCGTGTTCCCAGGGACACCACGTCTCTGCCCTTCCTGTCTGCTCTTCGTCCCAACCACCGCTGCCCAGCTCCAGCCCCCTCACCCCCAAGCTGCTCTTCTGAGATGCTTTCCTTCCACCCCCACGACGCTCCATAGCAGGCTTTCTTCCGTCCCAGCCCCTCCATCTTGTGGCTGAGTTTCCACCCCTCCTCAGATCCTCAAGTTCCGCTGGCCACGTGCCACCCACCAGCTTCCCCGGGCTCCAGGGCACAGCCAGGCCTCCAGCCATCAAGCAGAAACCCTAGCTGTCATCCTTCACAATTCCGCCCCCTTCTACCTCTATTTTGCCATCAAATCCTGCAGATTCTGCCTCAAATTCCTCTCCAAGCGCTTCACTCCCAAACCTCTTCACTCTGACCACCCTCATCCAATCGCCACAACCACCTTCCAAACGGTCTTTCTGTCTCATCTCCATTCTCCCCACCTAAGGGCTCCAGTGCAGTCTGACCGAGACTCACCCCCACCGCTCTCAGCCTCTCCAGCTTCTCACATCACCCCTCTTCTCCACAGAACACACGTCAGCCCTGTGTGCCTCTGTGCTTTTCCACCCGACTGCCTTCAGCTGCTCGGAGCCCTAGGTCTTTAACGTCGAGACCATCGCAAACTCTCTCCACGCGCTGAGAACACCGTCTCCTCCCTCTTCACCTTGACTCTCACCCTTCAGGTTTCAGCCGAGATCTCGCCCTCCCTCCAGGAAGGCTCCCAGACACCAGACCTCCCTGCCCTACCTACCCACGCTGTACTCACGTGATGGGCACACCAGTCAGTGCTGGAGGCAGGGGCCATACCTGTTTCTACCTCCATCTCGCTCCCAACACCTAACGAGCGAGCTCCCCACACTGGCGTGCTGAGCAGAGGAAGGAGGGGAGGGCAGGCGGGCAAGAGCTGGTGGACAGACTGCTAGCTGACCGAGGGCAGAGGGGCTGGCTGGACACGGGAAAGGCATGAGGCGGCGGTCCCGCGGGTGCTGCTGCCCCACCCCCGTGGTGAGAGTTCCACATGGGACCCGCTGCACCCCTGCCTGGCGGGCTCCCCTCTCCTTCCTCGGGCTCCAATCCCACTTCATCACTGCAGCGGCCGGTGCACACCTCCAGCCCCTGCTGTGCTTCCTCTCAGCCCTTCCCAGCATGGAGTGGCTCGTGTCCCCACCTCAGTGCCCTGCTGCCTGCCTCTCCACTTTCCCGTAGCTTAGAGGACGGGCTCTCATCGGTACTGCTCGTCACTGTGGTTCCCAGCACCTAGAACGCTGTCTGAACACTGGTCAAGCTAATGAAGCAGCTGGAGCGGTATGTGGACGAGTGACCTGTGGGGACTGCATGATGTAAACACAGGGGAGAACGCTGGGCAGACGTGTGAGCGACTGTGACACATGTTCGTGGGCTCCAGTGGAAGGTGTCGATGCCGCATGAAACTGGGTGCGTGTGCACAGAGGTGACCTACAGCTGCAGTGGGGTTAGAAGCAAGGCCCTGGGATGCCCGTCTGGGTTTAAACCCCAGCTCTGCCACTGAGACAGATGGGCTGTATGTCTGGACGCCAGCCTTCCCTGTGGCTCCGTGTCCTCATCCGCAAAGCGAGGCAACAGCAGAATGTGCTCTGTGGGAAGCTGTGATGATCTATCAAAATGTTCACACACGTCACAGGCTGGGTCACGCCTAGCATGCCTGCTGTCATAGGCACACGGGTCACAGGCTGAGGACTAGGAGACAGAGCAGGACATGGGCTGGTGGCGAGACTCACAGGTTGGTGGGGCTCAAGCAGAACATGGAGCTGTGCGGGACAATGGGTCGGGGGCCGCTCCTCATCACGTCACCAGCTTCCATCTCCTTCTTTCCTTCTGCTTGGCTTTCCAGGTCCACGTTACCACCTACAAGCACAAAGGCCACCAAGTTAGGAGTGCAACTCAGACTCATGCCATGCAGGTCACCCCTGGGCAATACCCGCCAAGCTCCAGCCCCACAGGCTCGTGGACCCATCCAGGGAAGGGCATGAGGCCCCGTCTGACCACAGCCAGATTACCGCTGAAGCGGGTGAGCCGGGCTGAGCCAGCTCTGAGGATCTGGCTGTCTGCTGCAAAGACCTAGAAACCCTTCCTCGCCTCTCCCTCCACCAGGGTCTCTGGGGAGTAGCACCAAGCCTGGTGGGCATCCCTGGCTGTGGACACCTCTGCCTCCCTGTGTGAGTGAGTGCTCAGTTGTGTCCGACTCTTTGCAACCCCATGGACTGTAAACCTGCCAGGCCCCTCTGTCCATGGGATTTCCTAGGCAAGAATATAAGAGTGGGTTGCCATTTCCTATTCTAGGGGACCTTCCCAATCCAAGGATTAAACTCGAGTCTCTTGTGTCTCCTGCATTAGCAGGCGGATCCTTTACCACTGTGCCACCTGGGAACCCGTCTGCCTTCCTAGGGGCCATGAATCTAGATGCTCTAAGGATATCAAAGGCACCTTCAGCCCCAGAGACCAGGGCCAGTATGCTCTCCCATCCCAGTTCATGGCTCACACCTCAAGAAAAGGTATTCTGGGCTGCCCAGTGAAAGCTACCTCTGCCCTGCAGCCGGCTCAGGCAGGGCCAGCAGGCAGCAAAGAGAGGGCCTGTCTGGCTTGCAGCCACTCTCCAGAACCTGCTGGTCGGGCTTGACTGCACAGGACGCTGACCCAGGGAGGACGCAGCACTCCCCTCGTCTGCACCCTGGGCGGCACCCCACTCCCGGCTCCCCGTCCCTGAAGGGCCTCTTCTGCACTCAGCACCCCTCCCCCACTTGGCAGCCATAAACCAAACTCCCCAGGGTTGGAACGGCTGTGACCGTGGTGCTTTTTAGGTAGACTGTGCTTTTCAGGCGCAGTATGCTTCTCACAGCAGTGCTGCATTTCTAACTATGCCAAGGTATGTTTCAGTTTTTCAAGTAATGATTCCTGAGACCCCAGGGGTGTCAGGGAGGCAGTGCAGTGACTCAGAGCCCGATGCCCACCATCCACCTCACTTTTACTTCCCGGAAGAAGCATATAAGCAGAAATGAAGGTGATTCCCTCCCGTCTTCTTCCCCGACTGCTGGCCCTCTGAAGTCCTACAGAGAACGAATGGACAAGCCAGAGAAAAGAGCCTTGGGCTGAATGTGAAACCTGCTCAAGCCGCAGCAGCCACAGTGCTTTGTGAACTGTCAGCTGCCACCACCCAGCACCATTCACTTCCTGGCTGCAGGCATGAATTACATAGTATCATCTTCTAAGGAAGCAACTGCGCAATACTTATCTAAAGCCCTAAAACAATTCTGTTTATTGACTTCATTTACACAAAATTATCTCCTAAGGAAATCAAGCACACAAACATTTGTATTCACAAAGACTTTGTTATCAGTTCTTTTACAATAATAAAAACCATGAAACATATAACCACAGGAGATCAACCAAGTGTACAACATTTACAGGAAGCATCATACTATGAGTAAGACCATACAAATAGCTTAAATGACAAAAGCTTATATTAAGGTTAAAAAAAAAAAAAGACAGGCTAACACGTGTACATACCAGATAGATTCAACTACAAAAAATAACATATACAGGGAGAGAAACACCACCAAAATAACAGGAACTGTTGTGGTCTCTGAAAGGCTTTCCAGTAACAATTTTAATTCTCTTCACTATACTTTAAACATTAAAATATTTTTTTCTGTGATGAGCATGTATAACTTTTAAAATAAGAAAACATTTATAAATTTAAAATCACAGCTTTTCAGACTCCTCCAGAATAACAAGTAAGCAAACTGAAGGACAAGTAAACTGGGGAAAAGGAACCAACATACACTTAACGATGATTTTTTTTTCTGCTTAAAAGAATGGAACAAAGATGCCAGAGCCTGGATGGAAATACTTCTGAAATAAATTTATTACAACAACAATAGAACTCATCAATAAGTCAAAACAGTCCAGGAAAACAAGGAGAGGATCAAAACAAGAGCTACAACCAACTAAGGAGACTCACTGCAGGAAACAGTTTATTTAAAAAAGAGACTTGACAGTAACAAAAAATTCACTGAAACAGAAGACAGCCAAGCCCGATGACCGGATATGGGTCGTGGGGGGGTGGGGGCGTGAAGAAAGGAACCGGAAGTTCACTGGACCGGATATGGATCATGGGAGGGGGTGAGGAAAGGAACAGGAGGCGACTGCAGCCATGAAATTAAAAGACGCTTACTCCTTGGAAGAAAAGTTATGACCAACGTAGATAGCATATTCAAAAGCAGAGACATTACTTTGCCAACTAAGGTCCGTCTAGTCAAGGCTATGGTTTTTCCTGTGGTCATGTATGGATGTGAGAGTTGGACTGTGAAGAAGGCTGAGCGCAGAATTGATGCTTTTGAGCTGTGGTGTTGGAGAAGACTCTTGAGAGTCCCTTGGACTGCAAGGAGATCCAACCAGTCCATTCTGAAGATCAACCCTGGGTATTCTTTGGAAGGAATGATGCTCAAGCTGAAGCTCCAGTACTTTGGCCACCTCATGTGAAGAGCTGACTCATTGGAAAAGACCCTGATGCTGGGAGGGATTGGGGGCAGGAGGAGAAGGGGACGACCGAGGATGAGATGGCTGGATGGCATCACGGACTCGATGGACGTGAGTCTGAGTGAACTCCGGGAGTTGGTGATGGACAGGGAGGCCTGGCGTGCTGCGATTCATGGGGTTGCAAAGAGTCGGACACGACTGAGCGACTGAACGGAACGGAACGGAGGAAAGGAACAGGAGGCTCACTGGACTGGATATGGGTCGTGGGAGGGGCGGGGGGTGAAGAACAGGCAGCTCAGTGGACCGGACATGGGTCATGGGGGCGGGTGAAGAAAGGAACAGGAGGTTACTGGACCGGATATGGGTCGTGGGAGGGGTGAGGGTGAAGAAAGGAACACGAGGTTCGCTGGGAACAGCTGTCAGCTGGCTGGCCCGGGTGCTTCCCCCTCGCGACAGCACTCACTGGCGTGTGTTAGTGCCTCCAGGTTTCAGATTAAGAAACTGAGGCTGAACTGAAGAATCACCCTGTGGGGACAAGACGGACCAAAGCTGGGTCAGGCAAGGACAGTGAGGCACCACAATAAACTGCTCCCTCCAGGGGGTGGAGGGAGTCCAGACGGCAGTGCCCTGGGCTTCTGGGAAAGCACAGGCAAGTCGTCTCTGGCAAGAACATCCCCCATCTGCCCACAGAATCCCCAATGACCAAGGTAGCTGTTGCCAATTTGAAGAGAACATAAGCCCAATGTCCCAAGGCGTCCACCATGTAGAAAGAATTTCTCTGCTAGAGCTGTGTACCATCCTCGAGAGAAATGAAAAAGCTAACAATTCTTTTTCTATAGGGCTTAATTATCTCACAAAGCCCGACTCAGAAAGGGTGCATTATGGTCAATTATATATGAACTCATATCATCAAACAAAAAGAAGTGAGGCAGGTGAAAGACAGCAGAAACTAGTAATAGATGTATAATTCCCAAGGGACTTCAGATATAAGTACCTTTAGATGAGGACTGTAAAAGAACTAAAGAACTGAATATAAACATGCAAAGAAATTTTTAAAATGAATCTTTAAAAAATGAACAAGCAATAGAAGTCTATAAAATTGGCCCATTATTTCCATGGCCTATGACAGAGAGGCTTATTACAAAGGACTCAGCCTCCTACTACAGACAATTATAGAAGCAGAAGAAAAACATGTAGATGCTTAAAGAACCCGAGAAGCTATAGTCTTTGGGAGACACCTGTGCCTAGGGGCCACTTTCCCATTTGTAAAAGGAGAAAGCAGCACTCCTACTGGGAGGAGGAATGAAAGACTGGAGGTGAGAATGATGGAATATCTGGGAATAAGGGGCAAAATACCAGAGGGGAGAGAAGGACAGAAAAGCAAGTCCCTCCGTCAGTCCCCAAAACTCCCCTCTGGTCTCTGCTGTACTGGTGTAAGGCAAGGCTGGTCTCTACTGGGAGCAAAGGGTCTCAAGGCAGAAGCAGGGCTGAAGGCTTAATAGTGGGAATAAATGCAAACAGATTCAACTTTGTTATCATTTTGCATTCAGATTATTCTTGTTTTTATTAGTGTTCTGGTTAACGAGTTGCCATACCTTGAATAATTTAATAAGGCCTATTATTTCAACACATGGCATTTTTAGAAATGCATGTATAATGTTATAGCAGGAAGGTCAATACTTTAGGAAGACAGAAAATGATATTAAAGGAAAGTCTGTAATGTAAGAAATCAGTAAATCTAAACACAGTCTCTATAAAGTTGTGGGGAAGGAAGAAAATTTTATTCTACATCCCTAGGTTCTTCTGACTGGTCTAAGAATTAAATTGACATGAGACAAGTAACATGAAAAAATATAGGAACCACATATCTGTGAGAGGTTCAGACAGAAAGGCAGAATAAGGTGTGTATATATATCACCCTAAGGTAAACAATGAGGGGCCTCTAAGGACATTCATAAGACAACACAAAACAGAGCAGATTTTTGGTTATTAGGTGCTTGCCCTTCCAAAGAGATGGGGCCACTTAGATAACACTTATCTCTGGTAATAACTCTTTCCTGGGAAAAATCCCCAATCTAAATTCTAGGTGGTTAAAGCAAGAACAGTTGTTTCTCTTGAACCCACAGGGTCTTGGTTGCCTTTAGCTCAAAATTAATTCTCATGCAAAAATGACACATTTACAGGAGGCTTGTCCAGGACCCCTACAAGTCCAAAGAATAATAAAATCTATTTTGTGGGCAAAAGAAGGACTAAAATGATGGATGCTAACGAGGAAGTTGGGAAAAATGTGATTGCAGTTGCTATTCTAAGGCCTTAGAACTTAATTTGAAAATAAATATAGATTTTGTTATGCAAGCATGATAGAATTAAAGGATAACTGCTAAAAACAGAAAAAGAATTCATAGTTTATAAACTATTAGAGGGGAAAATGTGACGCAAAAGCAATTATTCAATACTAAACAGGAAGGAGAAGGAAGAAAAACAGGAAAAATTGGAACAAACATCGCAGGTCCAACTAAATTAATAATCACAGTATATACAAGCAGATGGAACCTGGCTACTGACTGACAGAGATTATCCAGGTGACATGTTTAAAAACACAGTTAAATGTAGTTTCCAAGAGACAGGCCCAAAATACGTAGCCACTAAAGTCTAGAGGTCAAAAGAGGAGAAAAGATACACTTGGCAAACGTTCATTAAAAAGCCTCAGGTAGGGAGGTGGGGGTCGGGATTGGGAGTTCATGTACACTCGTGGCTGATCCATGTCGATGTGTAGCAAAACAAATACATTATTGTAAAGCAAAACAAACTAAAAAAATAAAAAATAATTAAAAAAATAAATAAATAAAATAAAAAGCCTCAGGTATATTCACATCAGAAACATGCAATATAAGAAGGAAATCTCCAGAGGCCACCACAAGACAGCAAGAGGTTCAGCTCCAGTGCCGCTGCTCAGTCCCTCAGTCATGGCCGACGCTTTGCAACCCCAGGGACTGTACCCAACCAGGCTCCTCTGTCCATGGCATTCACCAGGCAAGAATACCGGAGTGGGTCGCCATTCCCGTCTCCAGGGGATCGTCCCAACCCAGGGACTGAACCTGCATCTCCACATCTCCTGCGTTGCAGGCAGCTGCTTTACCCTCTGAGCTACCAGCAAAGCCTATATATTCCTCTTGCGTGCATGCATGCTCACTTGCTTCAGTAGTGTCCAACTCTCCATGACCCTATGGACGGTAGCCTGCCAGGCTCCTCTGTCCATGGCATTCACCAGGCAAGAATACTGGAGTGGGTTGCCATGCCCTCCTCCAGGGGATCTTCCTGACCCAAGGACTGAACCAATGTCTCTTGCGGCTCCTGCACTGCAGGCAGATTCTTTACCGCTGAGCCACCAGGGAAGCCCCATATTCTTCCTAAGCATACATAAAACATTTACAAAAGTTGACCACATGCTAAACCATAAAGCAGTCATCTCTTGTCTCAAAGATGACCCTACATGAATGTCATCATCTCCAATCACAGTACAGTTAGGTTTCAATTTAAGGTAATGGTCAGAAACCAAAAGACAGATTAAGAATTAAATTTTACAACTGGAAGGTGAACAGTATACTTTAGTTAAGTCAAAAAATATATATCATAAGCAGTATAAATATGTCTACATAGAAAACAGCGAAAAATTATTTGGAATAAGAGAGTGTTTGGCAACTCTGGGTGGACACAAAATCAATGGACAAAAATTGCTTGCATTTCTATATGGTAGGAGCAAAAAATATAATTTTTTAAATAATACTATTTTAAAAAAACCAAATAAGTAAAAAGACAAAAAGAAGGAACTTGGGGGCAGTGAAACTACTGTGTGTGATACTGAAATGACACAGTTAGAATATGCACTACCAGGAGTGAGTGAGACCTGTGAACTATGGATTTGGGGTGAAAATGATGTGCTGCTAGGGACTCAATGGCTGTAACAAATGTGCCCCCAGGAGAGAAAACTGACTATGGGGGAGGCTGTGTGTGTAGGGCTGGGAGTATACAGCAAAGCTCTATACTTTCTACTTGATTTTTACCTGGAAACGAAAACTGCTCCAAAAAATACAAATTTTTCAGGGTAACGCAAAAGAGATACAAATATAAAATCTAAGGTAGGTAAAAACACTATGATCTTACATTTGAATGACAAATGCCAAAAGACTACATGGTATATTCTCTCTTAAAAAGAAAAGAAAAAAGTCCCCACAAGCCTAAAAGCAGTAAAAATTCAGCAGCAAAGATCATATGGGTAAATAATAGCATTTCTTATTAAAGGAAGCACAGCGTCTCAGATGAGCATCTACAGAAGCAGGCCATTAAACGAGGGTCCATGTGCAAGTTTCTGAGGACAGACTCCCAGAAAGAACTAGGCAGGAGCAAGAAGGAGCGGGGCAGAGAATGTCAAGCGAGGGCACAGTTTCCGATAAAGTCCCGCCACAGCGTCAGCTGCTTCCTCAGGGACCCTGGGGTCTGCACTAAGCTTCAGAGTAGTCAGACCTGAAGCCGGAAGGCTAGGTTTTCATCCTTCCACACCCCTTCCCTAGCGAGGGCCACCTGGGGTCATCAACCCTCAGAGAAGTACTCCCTCCAGTCCCCTAGGTGTTGGGACCACCTCTAGTGGTCCAGGGCAGCCCTCCAAAGAGGAGCTGAAGGTGAGGCCACTGAGGCAGAATCACCCTGAGGGCAGGGAAGGGAGGTCTGGAGAAACGGCAGGTGTCCAGTACACAGCCCTCCTTGGAGAAATAGCCAACTCCACGTTTGGGCAAGAAAGGAACACAATGACCCTGGAATGAGCTGTCACAGATGAAAACGGAAAGCTGTCAAAGACTACAATAGGCTGTGCGAAGGCAGAAAAGCCAACTTTAAGAAAACAAAAGTAAAAAAATTTAATACATAAATAAAAATAAAAAGCCAGCTTTAAGGGCACGCCCTGTCCAGAGATGGGCCAATCTGAGCATCAGAACTCACAGTGAGTCCAAAGGACCTAAACACATCAAACATGTTAAAATCTAATGATTCATAAGGATAAACTTCGTTAAAGCTCTTAATGACTGTATTTGGAGTTCCTGGGAACAAACTTGCTATTTTGAAAATTTATACATAAAGATGCAGAATGAAGCATGTATCTTGCTATATACAAACATAAGCTGTATTTCAGGGTAACCAAAAAGTTGATGAAGAAAGTTCTTTCTTACAGAAAAAGTTGGAATAGTTGGAATAGAAAAAGTTGGAATAATTCAGAAAGCATGATGGAATTATAATTCACAACTGTACAATACCAAATAAAATCACAAACCTGGGTGACAATCATCCATGCCTACCAGTTCACTAGGGAAAAAGCTGGTGGAGAAACTTACCCTGCATGGACCGGGCAATATCCACTGATCACTCTTCATGCTGCCCAAAGGGAACCAGTAGGTGCCATGCGGCTCCTGATGGAGCGTGAGAAGAAGCACACAACCGACCATGAAGCTTCCCTGGAGCTTTTACTCTGGTCAGAATCAAGGTCTGCAGTTCACAAACAAGGGTGGTTTCGCCTCCTAAGGAATACCTGGCAGTCTAGAGACTTTTTTTTTTGTTTTTTTTCGGTTGTCATAACTACAGTATGCTACTGGCATCTAGAAGGGAAAGGTCAGGGACGCAGCTGAATATCTTAAAAGGCACAGCCACCACCACCAAAATCTCACAGTGCCAAAGTTCAGAAGGCCTGTTTTAGATCTAATGACCAGGTAACAGGAATGCTAAGGATAGAAAAATGTGCTACCGGACACCATGAGGCAATCACCAAATCCAGAATATTTAACAGGATAAATTCTACAGTATTTCAACAGATAAATGTCATGCATAAGATAATCACAGAGAAAAACAGACATAGACAGATTAAGCTAGGTCAAATCCTGTTTGGATCCTGATTCAAACATACCAGCTGTAAAAAGCTATTTTTCAGATAACTGGTAAAATTTGAACTCAAGAAATCTGTATGCAGGTCAAGAAGCATCAGTTAGAACAGGACATGGAACAACAGACTGGTTCCAAATTGGCAAAGGAGTATGTCAAAGCTGTATATTGTCATCCTGTTTATTTAACTTATATGCAGAGTACATCATGTGAAATGCCAGGCTGGATGAAGCACAAGCTGGAATCAAGATTGCCAGGAGAAATATCAATAACCTCAGATATGCAGATGACACCACCCTTATGGCAGAAAGCAAAGAGGAACTGAAGAGCCTCTTCAGGAGAGGAGAGTGAAAGAGGAGAGTGAAAAAGCTGGCTTGAAACTCACCATTCAAAAAACAAAGATCATGACATCTGGTCCCATCCCTTTATGGCAAACAGATGGGGAAACAATGGAAACAGTAATAGACTATTTTCTTGGGCTCCAAAATCACTGCAGATGGTAACTACAGCCATGAAATTGAAAGATGCTTGCTCCTTGGAAGAAAAACTATGACCAGCATAGACAGCATATTAAAAAGCAGAGACATTACTTTGTCAAAAAAGGTCAAAGCTATGGTTTTTCCAGTAGTCATGTATGGATGTGAGAGTTGGACCATAAAGAAAGCTGAGCACTGAAGAAATGATGCTTTTGAACTGTGGTGTTGGAGAAGACTCTTGAGAGTCCCTTGGACTGCAAGGAAATCAAACCAGTCAATCCTAAAGGTAATCAGTCCTGAATATTCATTGGAAGGACTGATGCTGAAGCTGAACTCCAATACTTTGGCCACAGGATGCAAAGAACTGACTCATTGGAAAAGACCCTGATGCTGGGAAAGATTGAGGGCAGGCGGGGAAGGGGATGACAGAGGATGAGATGGTTGGATGGCATCACTGACTCAATGGACATGAGTTTGAGCAAGCTCCCTGATGGACAGAGAAGCCTGGCGTGCTGCAGTCCATGGGGTCACAAAGAGTCAGACATAACCGAACTGAAAAAATTATTATCAACCTTGTCGGTGTAATAATGCTATTGCGATTGTTAAATCCTTAATTATTAGAGATGCTTACAGACACAGTTAAACCTAAAGGGATTAAAAGAAAACAAGGAGCTACACAAGGGAAACACAATTGGCAACAGGTGGATCATCACTTTGAGACTGAGTGACAGCCAGGGGGGCTTCATCATAATTGTGTCTCTACTTTCAGTGTTCTAATTTTCCATAATAAGAAGGTTTTTATGTAAGCAGCCAAAGAGTGAAGACAGAGGCACATGAAGGAACAACTTGGGCTAATGATTAACTTCTCAATGGAAAACAGCAGCAAGCAGGAGACAGTGGAACAGTCTCAAAAGGCTAAGAGGAAATAACTAACCACCTAGAATTTCATACAAGTTGAAACTACTTTTACAAACAATTGGAAAAGATGTTTCAGGCAAACAGAGAAAAACTGGGAAAGGAGTATGACAAGGCTATACATTATCACCCTGTTTGTTTAGCTTATATGACAAGGCTGTATATCATCACCCTGTTTTTATCACCCTGTTTAGCTTATGTGTAGAGCTCGTTATTGTTTAGCTGCTCAGTCACGTCTGGCCCTTTGAGACCCCATGGACTGCCGCACACTGGGCTTCTTTGTCCTTCACTATCTCCCAGAGTTTGCTCAAATTCATGTCTATTGAGTCAATGATGCCATCTAACCATCTCTTCCTCTGTTGCCCCCTTCTCCTCCTGCCCTCAGTCTTTCCAAGCATCAGGGTCTTCTCCAGTGAGTAGGCTTTTCACATCAGGTGACCAAGTATTGGAGCTTCAGCTTCAGCATCAATCCTTCCAATGAATATTCAGGGTAGATTTCCTTTAAGATTGACTGGTTTGAATACATCATGCAAAATGCTGGGCTGGATGAACCACAAACTGGAATCAAGACTGCCCAGAGAAGTTATCGATAATCTCAGATATGTAGATGATACCACTCTAAAGGCAGAAAGCAAAGAGGAACTAAAGAGCCTCTTGATGAGGGTAAAAGAACAGAGTGAAAAAGCTGGCTTAAAACTCAACATTCAAAAAACTAAGATCACGGCATCTGGTCCCTTCACTTCATGGCAAATAGAAGGCGGGGGGGTGGGGGGGTGGAGTGGAAGCAGTAACAGATTTTATTTTCTTAGGCTCCAAAATCACTGTGGACAGTGGCCACAGTCATGAAATTAAGACACTTACTCCTTGGAAGGAAAGCTATGACAAATCTAGACAGCGTATTAAAAAGCAAAGACATCACTTTGCTGACAAAGGTCCATACAGTCAAAGCTATGACTTTTCCAGTAGTCAGGTATGGATGTATAAGAAGGCTGAGCACCATAGAACTGACACTTTCAAATTGTGGTGCTGGAGAAGACTCTTGAGAGTCCCTTGGACTGCAAGGAGATGGAACCAGTCAATCTTAAAGGAAATCAACCCTGAATACTCACTGGAAGGACTGATGCTGAGGCTGAAGCTAAAATACTCTGGCCACCTGATGCAAACAGCTGATTCATTGGAAAAGACCCTTATGCTGAGAAAGATTGAGAGCAGAAAGAAAAGGGAGCAACAGAAGATGAGATGGTTGGATGACATTATTGACTCAATGGACAGGAGTGTGAGCAAACTCCAGGAGATAGTGAAGGACAGGGAAGCCTGGTGTGCTGCAGTCCATGAGGTCACAGAGTCGGACACGACTGAGCAACTGAACAGCAACCACCACCATCCAAGGGCTCCGCTGCTCAGCTGCGTCCAACTTTTTGCAGCCCCAGGGAGTGTGACCTGCTAGGCTCCTTTGCCCGTGGATTTTCCAAGCAAGAATACTGAATAGAATTGCTATTTCCTACTCCAGGGGATATTCCTGACCCAGGGATTGAACCTGCATTTCTTAGACTGGCAGGCGGATTCTTTACCACTAGTGGCACCTGGGAAGCCCTTCACTGCCATGAGACCTTAGTAAAACATATTAGAAAAAAATGTTCTTCATGCAGAAGGAAAAAAAAAAAGCCAAATGGATGACCTGAAATACAAAGAGTGATAAAATACAAGAAAAAATAATGAAATCAACAGAAAAATTTTAAAGAAATCTCTGCTATTTATCAATTCAAAACTGTACTTATAAATAACTAGTGAATCAAATCATGAAACTTGGAAAAGATTTAGAAGTAAAAAATATGATGTTTCATAACTAGTAAAATAAAATTAAAGTAATTCTTAGAGTGATAGTTAAAGCCTTAAACACCCTAGCAAAGTAGAAAAGCTTGTGTCACAGCTGAGTATTCAACAAATAAGTGGGGAAAGAGATTACAGTAAAGACAAAGCAGAAAAAAAGAAATAATAAATAAGAGCATAAATTAATCACACAGAAAAGATACAATAAAAAGGTTAAGAACACCAAAGTTGAGACTTTAGAAACCTATTAAAATTGACAACCTCTAGGCAATGGCACCCCACTCCAGTACTCTTGCCTGGAAAATCCCATGGATGGAGGAGCCTGGTAGGCTGCCGTCCATGGTGTCGCTAAGAGTCGGACTCGACTGAGCAACTTCCCTTTCACTTTTCACTTTCATGCATTAGAGAAGGAAATGGCAACCCACTCCAGTGTTCATGCCTGGAGAATCCCGGGGATGGGGGAGCCTCGTCTATGGGGTCACACAGGGTCGGACATGACTGAAGCGACTTAGCAGCAGCAGCAGGGGAGAAAAAAAAGAGTTTATCAAGAGGAGAGAAAGAGTAAAGAAAGAAGGGAAGAAGGGAGTGAAGGATAGAAGAAAATAAAGAAAGAAAACTAGAAATGTAATGGGGCCATAACTACAAATCCAGCAGAACTAAAAAGAGGCTGGTTCCTGTTGATACTGGCAGACAGTCACACTCAAATTTAAATTTCTGTCTACATGCTCCATAACCCATCTGGTTGATAAGGAGAGGTGGTAAAATCATCCACAGTGCATGCCTCCAGCATACAGGAAATAAGGAGACTACAAGCCTAAATGTACATGTCAGTGGGAAAGCAAATGCTGACCTGAAGAATCAGGCAGGGACTGCGTGGAGAAGGGAGAGTGAGGTGGGCCCTACTGATGCTGAGCACAGAAACATCAACTTGTTCACCCACAGGAAAAAAGCAGCCCCCCATCCCTTCCCTGCCCAGGCAGGGAAACTCTGAGAACAGGTTTGAGACCCGCTAGCTCAGGGTGTTGCTTCTGGGGACTTGAAAGGAAGGGCCTGGAAGTACACAGCACTATAGGCGGCAAACTTGAGAAGACAATGAGAGATGTGAATTCAGTGGCTCAGTGACGGAAGGAAAGAAGAAACAAGTGTCCAAGATCCAGGGTTCTCCAGAGAAGATGCAGAATTAGAATAGATAAACACCCCCCACTAGATACCACTGGAAAAGAAAATGGGTTTCACTGCACTAACATAAGAAAGTGTTCATGAACTAGAAACCAACTAAGCTGCCTAAACCTCTCCCCTACTCTTCCCAAAATCATGTAATTTTTGATCCAAGAAATTGTAACATACTTCCTCGTTATCAGAAAAATGAACCCAACGTCCACACAAAGCTTCTAGATAAGAACACAGAAGATGAGGATGAAAACCTCTCAGGTAATAAAAATACTCCACACACAAAAAAAAATGCACAGCAGATAAAAACTTCCCAACGTGAACTAAACGCAACTGAGCAAACAGCTGTGGACAAGAAAGAACATCACAAATCAAATCCAAACGCTCAAAACAAACGTGTGGACAATCAGATGATATGAGATGAGAGCCAAGGAAACTTAGGAGAGAAACTGAAAAAGGAGACAAAATCATCCGAGAAATAAAGTTACAGAAAAAAAAAACAAAACATCTCAGAAAGTATGAGGAGACAACAGATAAGTCCAAGGGAAAATACACATGACTGAAATTTCAGCAAAGGAAAAGGAACTTCAGAGTAAAATGAGCCAAGAGAAAACATATGAAATAAGGAGTGAGTTTTCAGATGGGTAAAAGAGAAATTCATACAGCAGACAGGCAAAGGAGAGTCAACATTTAAATAGCTGGAACGTCTGAAAAGCAAAAATAAAACAATGTAATGTAACTAACATTTAAGACTGTAATCCTAGTAATTTTTCCTGAAATGAAATAACACCTGTCAACTGATTTTTGACAAAAGTACCAAAGTAATTCTATTGAAAAGGAACCTTTTCAACAAACAGTAGGGGACATGTGGACATCAGTGGTGGTGCAAGGGTGGGTAATAAGAACCTCAACCCTTTCTTACCTCATGTCATATGTAAAAATTTACTCAAAGACTTCAGCTTTCAGAGAGACGGAACAGAAGTACCTTCTTTCATTCATCCTCTGAGCACAACTAAAAACCCTGGACATCATATATAAGGCAAACCTAGAAGATTCTGAAAGGTGGAAAGAAGGAGGCAGACTTGCTGGGATCTTGGAACCTGAAGAACAACACAACAGGTTTTCTTTTCTGGGTTTTCTCTTAAGCCTCGTAAATCCTTGGTTCTAGAGAAGCCAACAACCCAGAAATGCCAGTAGGAAAGCTTTCTAAAGCTCCCCCTAGTAACAGGGTCAGGAAAGGCACAGCCTAACCAGGTGGGAAATGCCAGTAGGAAAGCTTTCTAAAGCTCCCCCTAGTAACAGGGTCAGGAAAGGCACAGCCTAACCAGGTGGGAAACTTACAGCCAAAACCACTCTGCTAACACCACAGGAAAAAAAAATCTGCAGCCCTACTTCCACTAGTATTAATGAGCAGAGACCAGTGGGAGCTTAGACCTCCACCCTCACCAGTCTATAATGAGGTACCCCAAAGCCATTTTTGCCGAGGTGGCATCAGAGAGAGCCAAGTGGGTCTCAAGAGAGCCAAGTGGCCAGGTGTGAAAGCAGGAACTTTCATACCCACCCTGTGGTAATAACAAAACTTCCAGATCGTGCAGCGTCAGAAAAGATTGCTCATGTAGCCTGGACTTCAATTCCAGGAGTAAAAAGGATCCCCTTCCCTGTATTGGCTAGAGTGAATCTTTGTGAAAAATCGATACTTTTACCACCACTCAAAAGTAATGAGATCAGCCCTTACTGTTTCAGTAGAGGCCATATTAGGAGCCATAACGAGGCCTCCCCTCTCTCTCAGACAAGATGGTATCAGTGGAGGCCAAGGGGTAACTAGAACTCCCAGTGCAGGCAAGGAGCCCAATCCCACTAGGTGTCGATGAAGGCTGAGTGAGGAACTTGCATTTCACCCCTGTTTGTCAATAATGGGGCAGTTCCCCAACCCTCTCCCTGTTGGAGGGGTGTCACAGCAGGCCAATAAAAACAGAAGATTTAAATAACATTCAGAGGCTCATATACTACCAAAATGTCTAGGTTTCAATCAAAAAATATCACTTGTCATACCAAGAACCAGGAAAATCTTAATTTGAATGAGAAAAGGTAATCAATAAACACCAAGATAACACAGATGTTAAAGCATCCATCATAAAAATGCTTCAACAGATGTAAAAACCCACTCAAAACAAATGAGAAAAAAACCTCAGGAAAGAAACAAGACATACAGAACCAAACAGAAATTTGGGAAGTGAAAATACAGTAACTGAAAGTAGAAACTTAACAGACAGACTCAGCAGCAGAGTGGAGGGCACAGAGGAGAGAGCTGGTGAGCTGGAGGACAGACAGTGAGAGCTACTCAACCTGAGCAACAGAGTGAGAGCAGACGGAGAAAGCAAGCAGAGCCTCGGGGGCCTGTGCAACCACAACAGATCTACCACTGCTCGCGCCAACCGAGTCCTGGAGCGGAAAGAGGAAGAGGGCGGAGCCGGAGGCGCGATCAGAGACACACGGATGGGAATTTCCAAAACTGGCGAAAAGACAAAAACCTACAAAGTTAAGAAGCTGGTGAATCCCAAACAGAATAAACCTAAAGAAATTCATGCCAAAATACATCATAATCAAACTTCTGAAATATAAAGAAAAAAAATCTTGAAAGCAGCGAGAGAGAAACAACATCTTACCTATAGGAAGAAAACAATTCGAATGACAGTGGATTTCTCATCAGAAACCATGGAGGTCAGAAGGATGAGGCACACGTTTTTTCAAGTGCTGAAAAAAAAAGAACTGTCAACCCAGAATTCTATACCCAGTGAAAATATCCTTCAGGAATGAAAGGAAAATCAAGACATTCTCAGATGAAGGAAAACTAAGAGAATTTTCACCTGTAGAACTACCTTAAAAGAATGGCTAAGGAAGGTCCTCCAAACAGAAAGCAAGCTATGAAAGAAGAAATACTGGAATATCAGGAAGGAAGAAACAAAGAGCAATAGAAAGAGTAAAAATACAGCACACTTTCCTTTTCCTCTTTAGTTTTCTAAATTACATTTGACAGTGAAGCAAAAATTATAACATACATTGATGTACTTAAATATATGTGTAATTATACATGAGGAGGAAAAAGAGAGGCAAAATTTCTATACTTCATTCCAACTGATAAAAGGACGACCATAGTGGATTGAGACAAGTTGTATATATGTAATACTTAGAGGAACCATCAAAAAACCAATACAAAGAGACACACTCAAAAATACTGTAGATAAATCAAAATGGAATTCTAAAATATATATAAGCAACTCACATGAATGCAGGAGAAAGAAACCAGAGAAATAAAAAATAGAAAAAATAAACAATTTGCAACAGTATATGTAAGCTATAATATATATAATTATATTAAACATACACTGTCTAAATATGCCTCCCCAAACAAAGAACTGACAGAGTGGATGAAAAATACGACCCAACAATATGCTGTCTACAAGAAACTAACTTAAAATGTAAATATAGAGCTAGTTTAAAAGTAAAAAGAAGATATATATCTTATATGGAAATATTAAAAAACAAGAGTGGGTATATTTATATGAGATAAATAGATATCAAAGCAAAGAAATTTATCAGGTACAGACAGACATATTACACAATGATAAAAGGGTCAAGTTTTTCAAGAAGACAAAATTCTAAATGTGTATGTACTCAACAACAGAGCTGGAAAACACGTGAAGCAAAAACTGACAAAACTAAACAGAGAAATAGTTATTTGATCTGGAAATTTTTAAAACCAAACTGAATGAAAATGTAAAGATGACATATCAAAATCCGTGAGACACAGCTAAACAATACGCATGAAAATCCACACCACTAAATGTTTACATTAGAAAAGAGGGAAATACTTAACCTAGGTTCCCACCTCAGGATATTAATACAGAACAAAGTAAACCCAGAGCACACAGGATGAATAAAGCAATAGGGAGGAGAAACAGAATGCAACTGGAAAAGGAAAAACGATGGAGAAAAATAAATGAAATAAGAACCCTTTGGGGGCTCCCCTGGTGGTCTAGGGGCCAAGACTCCAGGCCCCGGATGCGGGCCCAAGTCTGATCCCTGGGCGTGGAGCTAGATGCCAAGCGCCACAAGTAAGGCCCCGTACACCCGAATGAAAACGTGCATTTAAGAAAGGGATCCAGTTCTTTGAAAAGATCAATACAATTTAAAAAATTTTAGCAAGACTAACAAAAAAGAGACAAGACACAAAGTACCAATGTCAAGAATGAGACAACAGCTGTCCCTACAGATCATGACGGGAAAACTACAAACAGCTACCGGAGAAGGAAACGGCACCCACTCCAGCATTCCAGCGCGGAAAGTCCCAATACTACAAACAGCTACTGGAGAAGGAAACGGCACCCACTCCAGCATTCCAGCCCGGAAAGTCCCAATACGACAAACAGCTACTGGAGAAGGAAACGGCACCCACTCCAGCATTCCAGCGCGGAAAGTCCCAATACTACAAACAGCTACTGGAGAAGGAAACAGCTCCCACTCCAGCATTCCAGCCCGGAAAGTCCCGTGGACAGAGGAGCCTGCCAGGCTACAGTCCACGGGGTTACAAAGATCAGACGTGACTGAGTGACTAACACTTGACTAACACAAACAACTATACATACATAAAATCCACAACTTAAACAAAATGGGCCAATCCTTCAAAACCACCAACTGATGCTACTCACCCAGTACAATTAGATGACAGGGCCCTATTACAGGTAATTTTTAAATTCTCATAGAGAAATGTTTCATTAGCAAATTTCTCCCAACATTTAAAGAATTAACAGCAATTCTACACAATCTCCTCCAAAAAAATAACAAAAAATCATGTCCAATTCATTTTAAGAATCAGCGTTATTCTGATACCAAAATCAGAAAGAGTACAAAAAAGGAAACTATAGAGCAATATTTCTCATAAATACAAAAGCCAAACTAACAAAATACTATCAAACAGAAATCAGCAATACCTAAAGTGATTATACACAAGTTTACCCCAGGGATGCAAGGCAGGTCAATACTTGAAAATCAATCAGTGCAAACTACTGTATTACAGGAGAAAAAACACATGATCACATCACCTAAGGCAGAAACTTCAATAAAATTCAACACGTTAGTATAAAAACTTAGGGGAAAATAGATAAAGGGGAATTTCCTCAACTTGAAAGAACATCTTAAAAACAGGAGACCTACAATGAATATTATACTTAGTGGTGAAAGGCTGAGTGCTCCCTCCTCCCACAAGATGGGAACAAGCACTGGAGGTGACCCAACGGCATGAGGGAAGAGGGGAAACAAAAGGCATATATATCAGAAAGTAAAAAACAAAACTGTTCATTTGCAGGGTGCTCGATTCCTTATAGTAAATATTCAGTCCATCCTAAAGGAAATCAGTCCTGAATATTCATCGGAAGGACTGATGCTGAAGCTGAAACTCCAATACTTTGGTCACCTGATGTGAAGAACTAACTCATTGGAAAAGACCCTGATGCTGGGAAAGACCGAAGGCAGGAGGAGAAGGGACGACAGAGGATGAGATGGTTGGATGACATCACCGACTCAGTGGACATGAGTTTGAGTAAACTCCGGGAGTCTTGATGGACAGGAAAGCCTGGTGTGCTGCAATGGGGTCGCAAAGAGTTGGACACAACTGAGTGACTGAACTGAACTGAACTGAAGGAACACTAAGGGGAAATACAAACTAAAATTGCATAATTCTTTTACAATCTGGTGAAAAGGAAAACACCAAACATCAGAATCTATAGGACACAATTAAATTAGTAATCAGAGGAAAATTCACAACCCTAAATAACCATATAATAAAAACTAAAGACTAAAATAAACTAAGCCTCCAGCTGAAGAAGGTAGAAAAGAATGACAAAGTAAAACAAAATGGCAGTAGGAGGGAAATAATGAGAATAAAATTAGAAAAAAAATGATTAAAAACATAATATTAATAGAACTAATAAAGATGCTGGTTCTGTTTATAAAAACCCACAAAATTTATAAACTACTATTGTAATCAAGAAAAAGGAGAAAATACAAAATAAATAAACAGGATAAAAAATGAGAAGGGGGAAAAAAACCACTGAACCAGAGGAAACTGGTTTCAAAACTTAAGCCACTTCTTCGTATCCATGTAAATACATTGGAAAACCTAAAATAAAAGGATTGTTTCTAAGGAAATTATAATTTACCTCACTGATTTTAGGAGATTAAAAAAAAAGTTTAAATAGACCAATATCTACTCAGAGGCAGATAAATTACCAAAGGACCGTCCAACAGCAAAAACCAAATGCAGACAACTTCACAAAGGAATCATACTAAACCTTTAAAGACCAAGTAATCCTAAGCTACTTAAACTATCCCGGAAAAGAAACAGAATCAAACATTCTAATTGTTTTTACGGATCAACAGCAGGTATATCCACAGAACATCTCCTCCAGGAACATTTCTCAGTAGACCGCCTCTTATTTTTATCGCTGCTGTTGTTTAGTCGCTAACTTGTGTCCAACTCCTTTGTGGCCCCATGAACTGTAGGCTGCCAGGCACTTCTGTCCATTATTGGGTTGGCCAAAAAGTAAAATCAATGGAAAAACTCAAACTTTCTGGCCAACCACCATTACAGTGTTGTTGAGGGTTTCTTGACTGATGTTTACGTAGGAAAAATGTGTAAACCCCCGAATGCAAAGCATTTTCTTCCAATGTGGGGGAAGACCTCCAGGCATGATCCCAGAGTCCGCTGCTGGCTGTCAGAGTCACGTGTGGATGTCTGGGGAAAGTGTGAGCTTCACTGAAGGAGGCGTCCAGAGCTTGTTAACAGCTATTTCAACTGTCATCATCAGGAAACAATATATTAAGTGTTTCATGTGCTAATTAATGATAGTTTTTACTTTTCAGTGATTAACTGTGCTTGAGTTCTATTTTAAGAAATTGGTTGGGGATTTTGAGTACAACCAATTATAATACATTACAACTTTTACAGTACATTAAATTTTTCCCACTTAAAATAATGGGAAATTGGACTCCCGGTACAACATTTGATTTTTAGGAATGGATTAGTGAGGTTAAACAAGAAATAACTATATAGCATTAATACCAAAACCTTATGACATCTGAACATAATGCAGGAAAGTTACAGAACACATCTCAATACCAACCCAGAAATCCTCCATAAAGTATAATCAAACAAAATCCAACATCACATGAAAAATTATTATGATAACCTAATGTAGTTTTTTGTAAAATTGCAAAGACAGTTCAAGATCTGAAAGCTTTCTACTATAAATCTCCATATGTAAGCAGAAACTATATGATCTCTATGGATGCTGAAAAGGCTTCAACAAAATTCAACATCTATTTCAGATAAAAGAATACTTACTGAAATAGAAAATAATGAATACTATAGCATGACTTTATACACACACACACCCCTCTCAAGGCCAAAACTATAATCTTACTTAGGTAGGCAGAGAAAAGGTAAGAGGACCCACTAACTCCAATGTTAGTGTATTAGCTGGTGCAACCAGGCAGCAGAGAAGAAAGAAAAGCAAGGAAGGAACACCAAAGATTTAGAGAGGAATAGTTAGAGCTGTATCGCAAACTTTTTATATAATATACTTGGGGGGAAAGAGACAATAGTGCTAAAACTAATGAACAATTCAAGGGTTCAGGAAAGTAGTAGGACACAAAATTAACATATAAAAGTCAATAACCTAAAATTCTGCTTGTAGCAGAAGTAATAATAGGGACCAAGTTAACCCTCCGATGAGTAACAATCAAACACTCCAAACATTAAGAAAATGAAAAGCCACTAACTGGGAAAAATATTTGCAAACCGCATATCTGATAAAAGTCTTATATTAAAATTATACAAAGAACTCTAAAAAGTCAACAGTTAGAAAACAACCTAATTAAAAAGTGGGCAAAAAGTCTGTTTTCAGACCACAATGAAGTAAACTAGAAATTGATAACAGAAAAATAATTCTCAAAGTACAAAAAAATTAAATAGCATACTTCTAGATAACATATGAGTCAAAGAAGAAATTCCAAGAGAAACTGTAAGATATTTATAACTAAATGAAAATGAAAACACAATTTTAACAAAGTTTGTTGGATAGAAGGAAATTTATAGTACTGATTTATAGCTACATTTATAGCTATAGCTATAAATTTATAGCTACATTAGAAAATAAAAATCCAAAATCAATAATTTAGCTTCCACCTTAGGAAACTAGAAAAAGAAGAGGAATTTCAATCCAAAGGAAGCAGAAGAAAAGAAATAATGAGAATTAGAGCAGAAATCAATGAAATTAAAAGCAGTAGAGAATATTAATGAAACCAAAAGCTGGCTCCTTGAAAGGATTAATAACACTGATAAGCCTCTAGCCAGGCTAAGATAAAAGAGGGAAAACAACAATTTCTAACATCAGAAATAAAAGAGGAGACATCACTGCTGATGCCATGGACATTAAAGGGATAATAAATTAATACTGTGAACAACTCTATGCCCACAAATTTGATAAAATGTGAAATGAGCCAATTCCTTGGAAGGATACAATCTGCCAAAACTCACACGAGAAAAAATAGATAATTTAAATACGTTTATAGCTATTAAAGTGAAAGATCGAATCAATAATTACCTTCTAAAACAGAAAGCACAAGCCCAGATGGGTTCACTGGTGAGTTCTACAAAATACTTAAGAAAGAAATCATAGCCATTCCCTACAATCTCTTTCAGAAGATAGGAGCAAATCTGAACAAATTCTAGGAGGCCAGCATTTTACCCTAATACTAAAACCTGTCAAGACATCACAAGGAAACTATACACCACTATCTCCCATGAATATAGATTAAAAATTCTCAAACAAAACATTAGCAAATCAAATCCAAAAAAGTATAAAAAGAATTATATACCACAACCAAGTGGAATTAATCCCAGGTATGAGAGACTAGTCCAAGAATCAAAAATCAATTAATATAATCCATCCCATCAACAAACTGAAAAAGAAAAATCATATGCTCATATCAACAGGTACAAAGAAAAAAAAAGGCATTTGACAAATCCAATACCTATTCATCATAAAAACTCTCAGTAAATTGGAATGGGGGAATTTCCTCAACTTTATAAAGAATGTGTACCAAAAACCCTACAGCTAACATCATACTTAATGGTAAGAAACTCAAAGCTGTCTTAAAAAGATCACATACAAGGAAAAGATGTCTCCCTCTCACCAATCCTTTTCAACACCATACTGGAAGTCCTCGCTAATGCAATAAGGGGGGGAAAAAAAGGAAATAAAAAGTTTACAGATTGGTAAGTAAGACTTAAAAAAAAACAAAAAACCTTTATTTGTTAGCAGATGACTTGATCATCTATTTAGAAAATCTGAAAGAATCAAAAAAAAAAAATTCCTGCAAGGTTTCAGGATACAAGGTTAACATACAGAAGTCAATTGTTCTCCTATATACCAACAATGAACAAGTGAAATTTAAAATCACAAACACAACACTATGCACATTAGCGTCCCCACAAATGAAATACTTAAGTATAAATCCAACAAAATATGTACAAGTTTTCCCCTATGAGGAAAACTATCAGCTCCAATGAATTAAATAAAAGAGCTAAACAAATGGACAGGCATTCCTTGTTCATGGATGGAAGGATTCAACATTGTCAAGTTCCAGTTCCTTCCAACTTGATCTATAGATTCAAGGCAATCTCAATAAAAAGCCCAACAAGTTGTTTCATGGGTATCAGCAAAGTGATTTTGAGTTTTATAAGGTGATGTAAAAGACTCAGAATAGCCAACAGTTTAATATAGAAGAAGACCAAAGTTAGAGGGTCAGCATTACCCAGCTTCTGGAGTGGGCTGCCATTCCCTTCTCCAGGGGATCTTCCCAACCCAGGGATCGAACCCAGGTCTCCTGCATTGCAGACAAACGCTTTATCGTCTGAGGCACTCAGGAAGCCCAAGACTTACAAAGCAGCTATGGTGATCGGAACAGTGTGGTCCTCATGAAAGAATAAGCAAACAGGTCAACAGAATAGAAAAGAGAGCCCAGAAACAGACTCCCACAAATTACAGTCAACACAACGGAGCAAAGTCTCTTCAATAAATGGTGCTGGAACAACTGGACATCCACATGCAAGATAAAAAACAAGAATCTAGAGAGATTTTCCCACCCTTCACAAAAATTAACCCCAAATGGCTCAGAGGCCTAAACACGAAATGCAAAGCTGTAACACTCCTGTTGCTGTTTAGTCAGTCACTAAATCCTGTCTGACTCTGCAACCCCATGAACTGCAGCATGCCACACTTCCCTGTGCTTAGTCGCTCAGTCCTGTCCAACTCTTGGCAATCCATGGACTGTAGCCTGCCAGGTTCCTCTGTCCATGGGGATTCTCCAGGCAAGATTACTGAAAGGGTTGCCATTCCCTTCTCCAGGGGATCTTCCCAACCCAGGGATCAAACCCAGGTCGCCCACATTGCAGGCAGATTCTTTACCAGTTGAGCTACCAGGGAAAGATTGAGGGCAAGAGGAGAAGGGGGCAGCAGAGGATGAGATGACTGGATGGCATCACTGACTCAGTAGACACGAGTTTCAGCAAACTCCAGGAGATAGTGAAGGACAGGCTTCCCATGGACTGCAGACTTCACTATCCCCTGGAGGCAGTGATGCCATCCAATCATCTCATCCTCTGTGCCCCCTTGTCCTCTTGCCCTCAGTCTTTCCTAGCATCAGGATATTTTCCAATAACATTCCTAGGAGATAATTAACACCTTCTGCTCTATAAAAGACATCAACAAAATGAGAAGACAAGCAACAAATTAAGAGAAAATGTTTGCAAAAGACACATCAGATAAAAGACTGTTATTCAAAATATACAAAGAACTCCTAAAACGCAACAATAAAAATAACTACCTGAATAAAATATGGGCAAAAGACCTTAACAGACATCTCACAAAAGAAGATGTACAGGGGGTAGATAAGCATATGAAGATGCTCCACAGCAAATGATATCAAGGAAATGAAAATTAACACAATCTGACACCACTGCACACCAATTAGAATGGCCAAAATCTGGAACGCGAGCAATACCAAATGCTGTCAAACCGTGGAGCAACAGAAATTCTCATTTACTGATGGTGGGAATGCAAAATGGTACAGCCAGTTTTGTGGTTTCTTCAAAACTAAATATATTCTTGCCATATGAACCAACCATCATTCTCTTTAGTACTTACCCAAAGGAGCTGAAAATTTATGTCCACACAAAAATGTGCACACAGATGTTTATAGCAGCTTTATTCATATATTGCCAAAATTTGGAGGCAGCCAAGATGTTCTCAAGTAGCTGAATGGATAAACTAAGGTGCATCCAGATAATGGAATGTTGAAGTGAAAGTCGCTCAGTCATGTCTGACTCTTTGCGACCCCGTGGGCTATACAGTCCATGGGATTCTCCAGGCCAGAATACTGGAGTGGGAAGCCATTCCCTTCTCCAGGGGATCTTCCCAACCCAGGGTTGAACCCAGGTCTCCCGCACTGCAGGCGGATTCTTCACCAGCTGAGCCTCCGGGGAAGCCCTGGATAATAACATAATGGAATGTTCTTCAGCACTGAAAAAAAAATGCGCTATCAAGCCACGAAAAGACACAGAGGAAGCTTAAACTGCATGCTGGTAAGTGAAAAAAGTCAAATCAAGCCAAGAAAAGACACAGAGGAGCTTAAACTGCATGTTGGTAAGTGAGAGAAGTCAATCTGAAGAGGCTACATACTGTATGATGCCAACCATACGGCATTCTGGAAAAGGCAAAACAACGAGGACAATGAGAAGATTAGCGGTGGGAGTCATGGGCGGATGAACAGAGAATTTTTAGGGAACTGAAAATACCCTGTATGTGTGGCCACACATGATGGATATATCCTATTATACATTTGTCCACACCCACAGAATGTACAATCCCAAGAGTGAACTCTAACGTAACCTACAGACTTTGAGGGATTCTGATGTGTCAATGCAGGATCACCTTGGTTAAAAAAAAAAAAAAGTACCATTCTGATGAGTAACAGGGAGGCTACTGCATGTGTGGGGCAGAGAGTATATGGAAATCTTCGTACCTTCCTCCCAATTTTGTTCTGAAACTTAAACTGCTCTTTAAAAAATGAAGTCTCTACAATTTTTTTCAAGTAAAATATTTAAAAGTGGGCAAAAGATATTAATAGGCACCTAACCAAAGAAGACTGCAGGAGAGCCAGCCAGTCCATTCTGAGGGAGACCAGCCCTGGGAGGTCACTGGGGGGAAGGATGCTGAGGCTGAGACCAAGGAAGACTGCAGGAGAGCCAGCCAGTCCATCCTGAGGGAGACCAGCCATGGGATTTCTTTGGAAGGAATGATGCTAAAGCTGAAACTCCAATACTCTGGCCACCTCATGCGAAGACTTGACTCATTGGAAAAGACTCTGATGCTGGGAGGGATTGGGGGCAGGAGGAGAAGGGGATGACAGAGGAAGAGATGGCTGGATGGCATCACGGACTCGATGGACCTGAGTCTGAGTGAACTCCAAGAGTTGGTGATGGACAGGGAGGCCTGGCGTGCTGTGATTCATGGGGTCGCAGAGAGTCGGACACGACAGAGCGACTGAACTGAACTGAACTGAACCAAAGAAGATATACAGATATTAAACCAGCATATTAAAAGAAGCTCAACATCATCTGTTATTAAGGAATTATAAGCTGATAAATGGATATGATTACACACTTATTAGAATGCAGAAAATTCAAAACATGGGCAGTACCAACTGTTGGAGAGGAATGTGAAGCAATAGAAAGTCTCATTTATTGCTGGTGGGAATGTAAAGTGATACAGCCAATTTTCCAAACAACCAAGGTGTCCTTCAACAGATGGATGGATAAATAAACTACGGTCCACCCCAACAACCAAATATTATTCAGCATAAAAAAGAAATGAGCTATCAAGTCATGAAAAGACATGGAGGAACCTTAAATGAACATGGTAAGTGAAAGAAGCCCATTTGAAGAGGCTACATACTATGCAATTCCAACTATATGACATTCTGGAAAAGGCAAATGACAGGCACAGTGAAAAAAGATCAGCAGTTGCTGGGGTTGAGGAGGAGGGGCCACATCTAGGTTTCTGTGGACAAAAGCCAGGTGGGATCCTCAAGCTAATCCAGAAAGAATCATACCCAAGCGCTCATTTTGAGAGTCTGGGAAAACACACACACTACCACCCTGGGAGGTGAGACAACACAAGGGACCAGGGAAAGCTTTCTTCCAAGGAAGCGATGAGGAAGGGAAGGCTCAGCAGCCAGAGCATCCAACCGCACCATCACAGCCGGCACGGCACGGGCCCATCGGCCCCAGGTGAGAGCGCCCCAGGTGGGAGAACGTGTGTGCTTGCGTGTGTGTGTGTGGACAGGTCTGCACACACACAGGCAGGTGGCAGCACCTGGGTCTGCCTGCGACTATATCTTCATCTGGAATTCCACGTCAGCTCTGCCCCGGGAATGTCTTCTCTATTCTTGGTGCTCACGAAACACTGGTGCACTTGCGCACAGCGTGAGGGGCCAGTCTTTGAAACCGGGAGGTTGGCATTTCTACTATCCTGTGCCCTCAGCGCATGAACATGGTCAGTTGTGGAACCACCGTTCCTTCAGGACCTCAAGCAAAGGCCCGGGAGGAACGCCAGAGCAGGGACCATGCGGCATGGAAGACCACCACCCTGAGATCCTCCTCCTCTCCACTCCAACTCCCGACCTCAGTCTCGTCTGTGGCCATAGTTCCTGGCAGCATTGGTGCAACTGTGAAGAGCTGTAACCATGTTGTGGTCTGTCTTCCCGACGAGACTCTGGGCCCCACGAGGACAGCCAGTCACGCTCCCTCCTGCTGGGCCTCTCCACTAACACCATGCCTGGCACTTACCTGGGAACTTGCAAATACTTTTGGAAGGGAGGAGACTAAGGCTTAAGTGACATGTAACAGTGACGGTGGTCTGCTGGGGCCCTGGAAAGCAAAGGGACATGGAGGCACAGATGCCGACAACAAAGACTCTCCAGCTGAGAGCAAGTCAGAGGCAGGCTCTGTCCCCAGGTGGCCGCTGCGGAGCAGGAGGGGAGAAGGAGCACAAACTGGGCCCACACAAGGGGGGCCCTGCCTAGCTGCTGTGGGGAGATACTCACTGGGAACAACCGTGGTCTCGCCTGGAGGCCCGGTCAGCGTCACTGGAATATGCACAGTGGTGCTCAGATCCGAGGGCTGACTGCCCATGCGAGTGACATTCCGCTGATTGTCTGCGTCCTCTGGCTGTTCTTCCACCTTCTCCAGACAAGTGCTGGGCAGGGCATGCACAGGGCCCACACCCATCCCCTCACTGGCCTCCAGGTCACAGTGCAACTCCCTGCAACCAACAATGCACATCAGAGTGAGGCAGCCCCAAACTCCTATTCTGTCTGCAAAACCCAGCTTCTTAAACCCCTATCCTGATCAAATAAACCCCCGACCACCTCCTCTGTTCTGATTTTTATCATCCTATACATTCTGGACTTCCCTGGTGGCTCAGAGGTTAAAGTGTCTGCCTCCAATGCGGGAGACCCGGGTTTGATCCCTGGGTTGGGAAGATCCGCTGGAGAAGGAAATGGCAACCCACTCCAGTATTCTTGCTTGGAGAATCTCATGGACTGAGGAGCCTGGTGGGATTCAGTCCATGGGGTCACAAAGAGTCGGACACGACTGAGTGACTTTACTTACTTACTTACTTATACATTCTGGTTTCGGGATCTGAAAGGTAGGGTTGCAGCTGACTCACCTGTTTTTCCCTGGCAAAAGGCCAGGCATGGCTGACATCTCACATGTGTATGTAACAGAACTGTTGGCAGAATGAAGAAGCCTGGAAGAGGATGTTACCCTAAGCCACCCTACCTGGGGCCCCACCAGGGCCAAGCACAGAGCTCTGCAAACAAAGACATTGCCTGGGTGGGTGGGGCTGATCCTGAGCTGCAGCCTCTGACTATGAGACTTCTGGGTGGTCTGTGACCTGTTGGCAAGTGTGGAGATTGCTGGTCTCAGCCTAGCAGCCCTGTTACCCCCAGGCTCTCACAGTCACCCTGGGAATCCTGTCCCAGCAGGGGGCCAAGCTGGCTGGCCTGGGGAGGGAATAGGGCGGGGTCTTTTCTGTCAGAGGCACACAGCCCAGCCCCCTTCGGTCCCACCAGTAGCCTGGAGGCCTCCTCAGGTTTCCCCCAGGCTCTCCTGATCCTCTTTCCTTCACAGTGCTCCCCATTTTTCTCTTCTCTCTGCGTCATCTTGTTCTTTCCAAGTCTTCCTGTTCCAAACCAGTCCCCACGATTTTGCCCGAAGCCTCCCTTGCCCCTGGGCACCTTAGACTAGGCTAAACTTCCCTGAGCCAAGCTCCCCAGCACGCGGGTGAAAGGATTTCTCATACAGCACCAACAAGGCGGACTGTCCCCGCCCGGGGCCGCGCCTGGCCTGCGCCCCCGCCCCGCGCCCACTCACCTGGGCTGGTGGTCTCGGGGCTCCTTGTCCCTGTCCTCCACCTCGGCCTCCTTCTCCGCCTCCTCGAGTGCGGGCGGCGCCCTGTGTCGCGCTCGGTGCCGCCGGGCAGGCTCCTCGCCGCTCTCGGCCTCCCGGGGGCCGGCCCGGGAGGCGCCGCGGTGCCGCGCTCGCCGCTCGCCCTTGCTCCCGGGCGCGCCCTCCCTGCTCGGCTCCGGCGCGTGCCGGTGTGCGCGGTGGCGCCGGGGCTCGCGCTCCGCGGCCTCGTCCGGGGAGCCCC
>SJXQ01005199.1:781456-797308 GCA_006408695.1 Aepyceros melampus | reverse complement strand
GGGCACTAGTGGGAGCACAAAGGAGGGAGCGCCAAGCCCCACTCTGGGGGCCCTTGGCCAGCCCAGGAGCGCCCAGAGCCAAACTTGAACAGGCCTCTGCTTCCGCCACCCAAAGGGAGGGGACCCCTGAGTTAGGGCAGTCTGTCCAAAGGGGCCACCACCCAGGGTGTCCAGGCACCGACACAGGGCCCCAGGACACAGCCCGCCAGTACGTCCTCCCACTGACAACCTGGAAGGGGCAGTGAGAGCTTTGACCTCAAGCTCAGGACAGCTGGTGCCAGATCACCTAGGCTGCTGAGCCCCCCTGGTCCACAGGGCTCCAGAAATCCTGATGCCAGAGTGCTCTGTGGTTGCACCGGTCCCCCAGCCAGGGGCTTGGGCCGCTCTCCAGCCGCTCCTGACTGTGCGATTCAGTCCACTGACTGACTGGCAGCAGTAACAGGCAGGCCGAGTCCCACGGGCACAGCCCCGCCCAGCCGAGCGGAGGCAGAGGCGGACATCCATGAGCCCCTGGGGGAACATTCTTCCCAGGGGGCCAGGTGAGGAGGCAGGGCCAGGAGCACAAGGACAGCAGAGTCTCTGCAGCAGAGTCCAGAGCCCAGCCTCCCCAGGGGAGACCCCCGTCAAGCCCCAGAGCAGGGACAGTGTTAAGAGTCTCGGGACGTGCAGGACTGAGTGGGTGGCTGTCAGGGACAGTGGAGGTGAGAGCACAGAGACACACAGGTGTGCATCCAGACACATGTGCACCGACAGCAGGCACGTGCCCGTGAGGGTCAGAGCGTCCTCAGGCCTCCGGACCACAGCCCCTTCGCGCCAGCAGCCAGGCTTGCCAAAGCGCCAGCCTGAGGCTGAAACGGCGGGCAGCCTGCACCATGCGGGACAGACAGCGAGAGAGTAGGCTGCATCGCCCAGAGGGATGCCACGGGGAGACGTGTGTGATCACATCCCCCACAGGCTCAGGGATGTGAGATGGCTCAGCTGGCTCCCGCGGGGCACAGCCTGGAGAGAAAGCCATCCTGCTGGGTGTGGATGTGCTGGGAACAGACACCAGCTGCTCCTCCAGCCACCAGCCTGGCCCAGATTCTGAGGGCAGCACCACACAAGGGCCACTCGAGGTCAGCCATTCACACAGGAGACCAAACACAGGGGTCCCCTCCCCTCCCAGAGAGGGCCACAGGGTCCCCTCACCATCTGGGGATGAACATAAGGGACCCTCGCCTCCTGGGGATGACCACAGGGTCCCCTCACTGCCCTTTAGGGTGTTCGGACCAGATGTCCCCTCGGGCCCACCTCACGATGGCTCTCCCTCTGAGAGGACACAGCCCCCACTCCACACACTAAGGCCGCCGTGCCCTTCAATCCTGAGCCCAGGGCAGCCGCACCCCCACCATCTGGGTCTGCCTCCGGGCTGCGTCCCCTGTGGCCACCTCCTGCTCCCATACCGCCTGCTGTTTTCCTGGCCATCCTTCCCAGGTCTTGACTTCCCAGAAGTGGCCCTCACGGTCACCGCCTGTCCTGGCACAGTGTCCCCTGCCTCTTCAGTGTCCCCACATGCCTGCATACCCAAGAGTGAGGAGAGCCCCTGGACAGCGGCCACACGCTCCTAAAGCAGGGCCCGGCCCCCCTCATGACGCTGCAGCCTCTCCAGAGTGACATGGATGGACCCCCATCCACCCATCCCTGGGCTGCAGGTATGTGCCCACCCACATACCTTGGTCAGCTCCTGAGCATTGGCGAGGTTGTCCACGGCGATGGCCAGGAAGACGTTCAGCAGGGTGTCTGGTGGCTCCAGCTAAGGAAGGACATCTATGCCCCAGCCTCCCCAGGGACAGGCCACAGCTTCCTCCATGCAACTCAGGGGCCCATCTCCCCAGGTCCTGGCCAGCCTTGCCTCCCTCCTGGGTGTCCCCTGATTCCCCAACCCTCCAGCCATGTCAGCCCCAGTCAGACACAGCCCAGCCCAGCTGCTAGGCGGCGGCCCCCTAGCCTCCTTGACGCAATCTCTGGGTTAGGTGACCTTGTAGCTCAGGCCCCCCTGTCTGGCAAGGAGGTATTAATACCCTGGGACTCAAAGGGAACCACACCCCAGGGTTCTGCCTCATGGATGAACCTATTCAGGGCTGCAGCAGGCCCATGAGACAGCACACTGAGGTCAGCTGCTGCCTCCTGGCATTGACCAAAGCCACAGGCAACCAGAGGCCTTGCCATGCCCAGAGTGAAGCTCGTGCCCCTTGGCGTCCAGCCGCAGGGAAACACTCCAGTCAGGCAGGATGGGGGCACCCGCTGCAGAGCCTCCCCAGCTGGGCTTGCCCTGACCCTGCAGAGCTCCCTCCTGACTCCAGACACAAGCCTGAGGAGCGTCCTCCACACAAGACCTTCCCTTGTGCTTCCCTGCAGATTCATTTCTACCAGGGGAAGGTTTTTTAAAAGCTTGGCACCAAAACTAATTATTAATTTAAATTAAAGTGAAAACAAAACAAACAGCTGCCCTCAGGCTCAAAGCCCACGTCTTTCCCCAAGTCCTCCCTTCCCACCCCACCATGGTGGGGGAGGAAGAGAGGGACCCAGGAGGCACCTACCCCCTAGCCCAGCCCACAGAGGATACAGTTCCCAAACAGCGTCAGGACAATGAAATACACAGACGAGAACATGCCCTTGCTGACTCCACCCTGTGATTCGATCCCGTGGTACATCACCGCATTCCAATCCTCCCCGGTCAGGATCTGCGGAGGAAGGGAGGGAGAGCACCCAGGCGGGCCCCATAGCCCCCAGCGCCCACACACATGCCCAGGGAGAGGCGGCTGAGCCCGGGGCACACGTGTGTGCACACACAGGCTCTTGGATGACACGCAAGGCAGCCCAGGGGCCTCCAAAGAAACTTCCAGGAGGGCCATGGCTGCTGGGCTGAGTCTCTGCCAAGAATGGAAAGGGAGCTCTCAGGAGAGAAGGCGAGCAAAGGCGAGGAGACCAGCACTGGGCTGCGTGGGGTCTGCCCAGCGGGGTCCGCCTGCTGGGCTCCCCGTGTCCCCAGCTGCCAGGTCACTGCCACGCAGGTGAGGAACCCAGGGCTCAGGGGCGGCATGAGCTCTCAAGGCCAGGTAGCAGCCACGGCCTCTGACCCTCCAGGGTGCTACCTCCTCAGTCCAGTGGGTCTAGGCTATGGGAGCGGCTACACACAATCCTTGCCCCATCAGGAAACGGGTCTCGTTTTCACTTATATTTTGGAAAAGTGCAAGGGGATAAGATAACAGCCTTTCATGCGTCCAGCACTCAAGGTGGAGACTGCTGACATTTTGCCATATTTGCATCAGGTCCCATCGCCCATGATCACCCTTCACAGGCAACCACAATCACGAATCTGGGGTGCGTTCCCATTTTCACCACAGACATGTACACACACAATATACCATGTGTGCTCCAAACGTGCAGAGAAAGGCGCCAGACTACACACACGGTTCTGTTCATTGCCGCTGCCTCCCTGAAGTTGACCCATGTGGACATGTAAGCCCACCGTCCCTGGAAAGTGCTGCACAGGCCCTTCCACATGTCCACCCGTCTTCCTGATCTCCACTGTGGTAGCTTCACAGTGAGCCTTGAATCTCCACTGTGGTAGCTTCACACTGAGCCTTGAATCTCCACTGTGGTAGCTTCACAGTGAGCCTTGAATCTCCACTGTGGTAGGTTCACAGTGAGCCTTGAATCTCCATCGTGGTAGCTTCACAGTGAGCCTTGAGTCTCCATCGTGGTAGCTTCACAGTGAGCCTTGATGCACAGTGGGGCCAACCACTCCACTATGAGCTGCCTTTGTGATTCTTGGATATTTACTGTCCCACAGAATCAACATGCTGAATGCCAAGAGAAGTTCTGTTGGGATTTGAATCACTGATTAAATTAGGGAGAACTGATCCCTTTACAACAACAAGGCTTCCCATTTAAAGGCTTCCCATTTAAAGGCTTCCCATTTGCTTTCAGTTCTTCAGGTCTTTTAGTAACAAGTTATAATTTCACATGTAAAAGTCTTGCATATTTCTTGTGGATTTATTTCTGGGTAACTCATAGCTTTTATAACTACTGTAAATGAAATCTTTCATTTTAATTGAATATTCTAATTTTGCAATACAGGTATATAGAGAAGCTCTATCTTTCGGATGCTTCTCGTGTTCAGCAGCACTGGTGAATTCTCTTATTATTTCTAACTGATTCTCTGGGTTTCTATGTAATCACAGCATTTGTCTATTCCTTTCCAGTCCTCCTACCTCTTCCTTTTTCTTATTACATTGACTTCAGCTGCTTGAATACTAGCTACCCTTGGTTTTCCTTTAGCCATAATGCTTTCAACCTGTATTAGTCTGAGTTCTCCAGAGAAACAAAAGCAACAGGAGATGTCTGGGTATATCTTATCTTGTGATTATGGAGAGTAAGTCCCAAGACCCACAGCGACTGGAAGAGATGACGGTGTAAGTTTCAGGCCAAATCTGAGTCCCAGGGAAGAGAAACCAAATGTCCCAGCTCAAACATATTTGGGCAGCAAGAGTGGACTCTCCCTTACTCAGCCCTTTGCTCTACTCATGCCTTCAGTGGACGAGATGAGGCTCCCACATCTGCTTCCTCAGTCCTCCAATTCAAATGTTCATGTCATCCAGAAACACCATGATAGACACACCCAGAAACAGTGTTCAATCTAGGCACCCCACGGCCCAGCCAAGCTGCACGTGAAATGCACCATCAATGACCTTTTATCGCAGTGTTTGCTGTGGTCGTTCTAAAATAACAGTTTTACTTAGATATGGTTCATTCAGTTGCTCAGTCTCATCCAACTCTTTGCGACCCCTTGGACTGCAGCATGCCTGTCCATCACCAACTCCGAGAGCTCACTCAAACTCATGTCCATCGAGTCGGTGATGCCATCCAACCATCTCATCCATGGTATCCCCTTCCCCTCCTGCCTTCAATCTTTCCCAGCACCAGGGTCTTTTCCAACAAGTCACTTCTTCACATCAGATGGTCAAAGTATTAGAGCTTCAGCTTCAGTCCTTCCAATGAATATTCAGGACTGATTTCCTTTAGGATGGACTGGTTGGATATCCTTGAAGTCCAAGGGACTCTCAAGAGTCTTCTCCAACACCACAGTTCAAAAGCACTCAGCCTTCTTTATGGTCCAACTCTCATATCCATACAGGACTACTGGAAAAACCATAGCTTTGACTAGATGGACCTTTGTAGGCAAGGTAATATCTCTGCTTTTTAATACGCTGTCTAGGTTGGTCATAGCTTTTCTTCCAAGGAGCAAGCGTCTTTTAATTTCATGGCTTTAGTCACTGTCTGCTGGAGAAGGCAATGGCACCCACTCCAGTACTCTTGCCTGGAAAATCCCATGGATGGAGGAGCCTAGTGGGCCTGCAGTCCATGGGGTCGCTAGGAGTCGGACACGACTGAGCGACTTCCCTTTCATTTTTCACTTTCATGCACTGGAGAAGGAAATGGCAACCCACTCCAGTGTTCTTGCCTGGGAATCCCAGGGACGGAGGAGCCCGGTGGGCTGCCGTCTATGGGGTCGCACAGAGTCGGACACAACTGACGTGACTTAGCAGCAGCAGTCACCATCTGCAGTGATTTGGGAGCCCAAGAAAATAAAGGCTGTCACTGTTTGGATTGTTTCCCCATCTATTTGCCATGAAGTGATGGGACCAGATGCCATGATCTTTGTTTTATGAATGTTGAGTTTTAAGCCAACTTTTTTCACTCTCCTCTTTCACTTTTGACTTCCCTGGTGGTTCAGATGGTAAAGCGTCTGATGACAATGTGGGAGACCTGGGTTCAATCCCTGGGTCAGGAAGATTCCCTGGAGAAGGAAATGGCAACCCACTCCAGTACTCTTGCCTAGAAAATCCCATGGATGGAGTAGCCTGGTGTGCATGGGGTCACAAAGAGTCAGACACAACCTAGCGACTTCACTTTCACTTTTCACTTTCATCAAGAGGCTCTTTAGTGCCTCTTTGCTTTCTGCCATAAGGATGGTGCCATGTGCATATCTGAGGTTATTGATATTTTTCCAGGCAAACTTGATTCCAGCTGGTGCTTCATCCAGCCCACCATTTTCCATGATGTGCTCTGCATATAAGTTAAATAAGCAGGGTGACAACATACTGCCTTGATGTACTTGTTTCCCAATCTGGACCCGTCCATTGTTCCATTTCCATTTCTAACTGTTGCTCCTTGACCTGCATACAGATTTCTCAGGAGGCAGGTAAGCCAGTCTGGTATTCCCATCTCTTGAAGAATGTTCCACAGTTTCTTGTGATCCACACAATCAAAGGCTTTGGTGTAGTCAAGAAAGCAGATGTTTTTCTGAATTCTGCTTTTTCAATGATCCAACGGATGTCAGCAATTTGATCTCTGGTTCCTCTGCCTTTTCTAAATCCAGCTTGAACATCTGGAAGTTCACAGTTCACATACTCTTGAAGCCTGGCTTGGAGAATTTTGAGCATTATTTTGCTAATGTATGAGATGAGTGCAATTGTGTGGTAGTTAGACATTCTTTGGCATTCCCTTTCTTTGGGATTGGAATGAAATCTGACCTTTTTCAGTCCTGTGGGCACTGCTGAATTTTCCAAAGTTGCTGGCATATTGAGTGCAGCACTTTAACAGCATCATATCTTAGGACTTGGAATAGTTCAGCTGGAATTCTATCACTTCCACTTTGATCATAGTGATGCTTGACTGCATAGTTCCCATTTGACTTTGGACTTCAGGATGTCTGGCTCTAGGTGAGTGATCACACCATCGTGGTTATCTGAGTCATGAAGATACTTTTTTGTATAGTTCTTCTGTGTATTCCTGCCACCTCTTCTTAATATCTTCTGCTTCCATTAGGTCCATACCATTTCTGTCCTTTATTGTGCCTATCTTTGCATGAAATATTCCCTTGGTATCTCTAATTTTCTGGAAGAGATCTCTAGTCTTTCCCATTCTACTGTTTTCTTCTATTTCTTTGCATTGATCACTGAGGAAGGCTTTCTTATTTCTCCTTGCTATTCTTTGGAACTCTGCATTCAGATGAATATATCTTTCCTTTTCTCTTTTGCCTTTCACTTTTCTTCTTTTCTCAGTTATTTGTAAGGCCTCCTCAGACAATCATTTTGCCTTTTTGTATTTCTTTTCCTTGGGGATGGTCTTCATCACGGATGGCCTCGTGTACAATGTCACGAACCTCTGTCCAAGGTTCTTCAGGCACTCTATCAGATCTAATCCCTTGAATCTATTTGTTAATTCCACTTTGATTTAGGTCATACATGAATGGTCTACTGGTTTTCCCTACTTTCTTCATTTAAGTCTGCATTTGGCAATAGGAGTTCATGATCTGAGCCACAGTCATCTCCCAGTCTTGTTTTTGCTGACTGTATAGAGCTTCTCCATCTTCGGCTGTGAAGAATATAATCAATCTGTTTTTTGTGTTGGCCATCTGGTGATGTCCATGTGTAGAGTCATCTCGTGTGTTGTTGGAAGAAGGTGTTTGCTGTGACCACTGTGTTCTCTTGGCAAAACTCTGTTAGCTTTGTCCTGCTTCATTTTGTACCCCAAGGCCAAACTTGCCTGTCACTCCAGGTATCTCTTGACTTCCTACTTTTGCATTCCAGTCCCCTGTGATGAAAAGGACATCGTTTATTGGTGTTAGTTCTAGAAGGTCTTGTAGGTCATCATAGAAATGTTCAACTTCAGCTTCTTCAGCATTAGGGATTGGGCATAGACCTGGATTACTGTGCTATTGAATGGTTTGCCTTGGAAACGAACAGAGATCATTCTGGCATTTTTGAGATAGCATCCAAGTACTGCATTTTGGACTCTTGTTGATTATGAGGGCTACTTCATTTCTTCTAAGGGATTCTTAGAAGAAATTAAGAGATAGAGTTAACATATCATATAAATCAGTCAGTTCAGTGGTTTTTAGTACATTCACTCATATATGCAGCCACTGCCACAGTCAATTTTAGAACGTTTCTGTCCCTTCAAAACGGAAGCTCATCCATATTAGCTATCCCACCTAGCTGTGGGTTTGTGTAGGGTTGCTTTTTTTGTTTTTGAGTCCTTAGTATATTAAGTTCTTTGTAGAACATGTTTTTCATCATAATGTTGACGTTTTACTTTCTACATCTATTGATATGCTTATTTCTCTTTAACAAGTAGTGATCAGGAAATTATATTGACAAATTACTATACTACTGAGATAAGTGCAGTTTAGCTATGACATTCTACTTTATACAGAATTGGATTTGACTTTGAATACTTTATTTCAGACTACTTGCATCTACCTTCACTGAGCAAACAGAGAGCCTGTTGTGTGCCCGGCAACCTTCAGGCACTTATGCTAATCAGTGGACAAAACAAAGCCCCTGCCTCACAGAGCTATGGAGGGAGAGAGCTCTGAAGTGCAGCCAGGAGGCTCAGATGGAATCTGACCTTCTGACACTTACTGTCCTAACACAGGCCTCCAGGACACCTGTCACACACTCAAGACACTTTGAGACACCAACCCAGAAATGCCTGGTGCTGCCATCCCTGAAGGGTACACATCTGTACCCTCAGGGGCTATAGTCCAATGGGTCGCAAAGAGTCAGACATGGCTGAACGCCCACGCACTTACTGATAATGAACTTTCTATGATTTTGTTGTCTTGGTATGTCAGTTTTCTGTTTCACTAACACCTGCTCCTAGCATTATTTTTTTCCTGCTTTCAGTTTCCCTTTGGTTTACTCTATTTTTCTTTTTTTTTTTTTTTTTTTTAGTTTTTAAGATGAGTATTTAACATATTTATTTTCAGCCATTCTTGTATTTTTAGTCATTTTCTTATTTTGATAGTTGCTTCTAAGATTCTAATTTTTTCTCTAAGCATTGCTTCAAACTCATCCTCTAAGTTTTGCTAATTATTATTCAGTTCTAAGTATTTTGAGGTATCCACTGTGATGTCTTCTTCAACACAATCCCTCCATTCCGTTCAGTCGCTCAGTCGTGTCCGACTCTTTGCAACCCCATGAATCGCAGCACACCAGGCCTCCCTGTCCATCACCAACTCCCGGAGTTCACTCAGACTCACATCCATTGAGTCTGTGATGCCATCCAGCCATCTCATCCTCTGTCGTCCCCTTCTCCTCCTGCCCCCAATCCCTCCCAGCATCAGGGTCTTTCCCAATGAGTCAGCTCTTCGCATGAGGTGGCCAAAGTACTGGAGCTTCAGTTTTAGCAACATTCCTTCCAAAGAAATCCCAGGGTTGATCTCCATCAGAATGGACTGGTTGGATCTCCTTGCAGTCCAAGGGACTCTCAAGAGTCTTCTCCAACACCACAGCTCAAAAGCATCAATTCTTCGGCGCTCAGCCTTCTTCACAGTCCAACTCTCACATCCATACATGACCACAGGAAAAACCATAGCCTTGACTAGACGGACCTTAGTCGGCAAAGTAATGTCTCTGCTTTTGAATATACTATCTGAGTTTATGTGATTGTTTACTGGTGGTTTCTATTTATTTAAGTAACGCCAAGGATGTGCTCTGGGACTTCCCTGGTGGTGCAGTGGTTAAGACGCCACTTTCCAATCCAGGGGTGCAGATTTGGTCCCTCAACAGGGAAATATGATCCCACATGTCACAGAGTGTGGCCAAATTTTAAATAAATAAGTAAAACTTGTTTTTTATAAGAAGCATGTTCACTGTAGGAGAGCAATTCTTTAATACTTGTAGGGATTTCCTGAGTCACTTAACAAGTGATCAGTTTCTGTAGAAGTTCTCTGTGCCCCTGAGTGAGCATTTTATCCACTATCAGTTGTGCAGGTTCTTGTAGACATCAGCTGATATCCTTTCTAATCTCATCAGCTTCATCCTTCAGTTTGCTGGAAATATATATCCCTGAAAAGAGAGTGGACTTTTTATTTCTCTTTGTAATTCTGTCAGTCTTTGCTTTGGGGAGCCATGTTCTTACACTGAATCGTCCCTTTATTGTTATGCAAATGTAGTTTCTTCTTTTTACTGAAGCTTTTTTCACCTTCTATTTTGACTGATGTTACTATTACACCTGCTTTCTCTTGGTTAATGTTAACTTTAACATTATCTTATTAGTTTATCTTTTCAGAGAAGGCGATGGCACCCTACTCCAGTACTCTTGCCTGGAGAATCTCAGAGACGGGGGAACCTGGTGGGCTGCAGTCCATGGGATCGCGAAGAGTTGGACATGACTGAGCGACTTCCCTTTCACTTTTCACTTTCATGCATTGGAGAAGGAAATGGCAGCCCACTCCAGTGTTCTTGCCTAGAGAATCCCAGGGACGGGGGAGCCTGGTGGGCTGCCATCTATGGGGTCGCTAGGAGTCGGACACGACTGAAGTGACTTAGCAGCAGCAGCAGTTTATCTCTTTGTATTCATTTAATTTTAAAGTATGTATTATTTCACACATTCAGAAAGGTACATGGATAATATTTAAAGTCCTGTCTACCTACTCCCAGCTTAAGAAATAAAACATTAAAACATAGCTGAAGGGGAAGGGGATTCAAGAGGGAAGGGACATATGTACACCAATGGCTAATTCATGCTGAGGTATGGCAGAAATCAAACCAATATTGGAAAGCAATTGCCTTAAATTAAAAATTAATAAATTTTTAAAAATACAAAAAAAGTTAAAAAAAATAAAAGCATTCAATATTTGCTTTGCGTTACCTCACAGCTAACAGCAATGTATAAGGTAATATGGAAAAAAATTTAAAAAGCTAATATTAAAAAAAAATGTACCTGAAGGTCCTTGAGTAGAAATCCTCAGTCTCATTCCTCCTCTCCCTACACCCACCTAGCCCTGACTTTGGTGTTAATCATTCCCATGCAGGCTTTTATACTTCTACTTGTATATATACCATAAACAATACTGTTACACGGAAACAAGATGTTTTCATCCTTATTTAAATACTATCATATGCTAAACCATAATGGGAAAGAATGGAAAAAAGAATACATATATATATGTGATTGAATAACTGCATCACTTTCCTATTCAGCAGAAATTGACATGACACTGTAAACCAACTCTGCTTCAATTTCAAAAGTTAACTAAAAAGTGTCATATGATTTGCATTATTCTGATTCTTGCTTTTTTTAGATTAACATTGCTTCTGATCCATGTTAATATAGTTAATTCCAGGTCATTCATTCATGGTCCTGCTGCCCAGACAGAATACACTCTTCTTATCACTCTCCTGAGGACGAACAATGAGGAGGTTCCCAGGGTTTCACTACCGTCTGTGATGCTGCCCCGATGTTCTCGCAGGCCTCTGTGCATTTGGCCGAGGACCTTGCAGGGCATACGCCCGCAACAGGAACTACTCTCGTGTGAGTGCCAGGGGGTTAGATACCTGACATTAGTTTCCAAAGCGATTTGCATTTCAAATTCCTACCCACCCACCAACACCACAAGGGGATCCTCACTTCTCCATATCCTCTCTAAAACTTGGGGCTTCCCCAGTGGCTCAGAGGGTGAAGCATCCGCCTGCAGTGTGGGAGACCTGGGTTCAATCCCTGGGTTGGGAAGATCCCCTGGAGAAGGAAATGGCTACCCACAGCAGTATTCTGGCCTGGAGAGTTCTATGGACTGTATAGTCCATGGGGTCACAAAGAGTCGGACACGACTGAGTGACCTTCACGTTCACTTTCTCTAAAACTCGAGACTGTTAGGTTTCTTACTTTCAGTGGAACTGAGAGGTGGGTTTTATTTGCATTTCCCTGACTACAAGTAAGAGCTGACGGCTTTTACAGGTCTGCTCTTCAGCCCACTTTCCCATCCTGAGTTCCTTCTTACACACTTTGCCCTTTCCTGCTGCATGTTCCAGCTGCTGTTTTCCCTTTTTGATTTGTGGAAGTTTTTATTTATTTTGATTACTCTGCTTGGTAGTTCAGTCACGTCTGGCTTTTTTTAGCCCCATGGACTGTAGCCCGCCACACTCCTCTGCCCATGGAATATTCCAGCAAGAATACTGAAGCAGGTTGTCGTTTCCTACTCCAGGAGGTCTTCCCAACCCGCAGGTGGAAACTGTGTCTCTTGAGTCTCCTGCATTGGCAGGTGGATTTCTTACCACCAGCGCCACCTGGGAAGCCCTCCTTCTGGTGCTGGTTATTTATTCTGGTCGCTGGTTATTGGCTGATGCTGTGGAAATATCTGCTCCAGCCTATGACTTTTCTGACATTCTGTGGTAATTTTTGGATGCAGAAATGTGTATTTCAATAGTCAAATTTTCCAAAGGCTTCATTTATGATCTGCACATTTTTATCTCTTCCTTAAGAAGGCCCTCAGTTAAGAACAGTGCTCTCCTTTACATTCTAAAATTTGAAATTTGCTTTTCACATTTATGTCTTAATTCATCTGAGCTGATTTTCAAATCTGCTACAAGGTGGAAATTCAACTTCCTTTTTTTCTCTATGGATAACCAAACTGTCCCACACCATCTGCAGTGACAACACAAGTGTTCTGAGTACATAAATATTTCATCTGTGAATAATGACATTTTTATTTCTTCCTTGGCAATCCTGAGAAATTTTATTTCATCTTTTTCTTATTCTAGTGCACCAAGACCACTGATACTGGCATAGTCTGCTAAAAGCTTCTTTCTGGAAAAGTGCTGGGTTTTATCACCACACACAGAGTACAGGGTGTGAGGCAGCCCCACACACTCATCACCCAGCTTCCACGACTAACACAGTCTGCTCATCTCATCCCGTCTGCTCCTAACTCTGGTGCTTGGTTGTGCTTTTGCTGGAGCTCAGATGTTCTTTCTGGTCGTACATTCTGGAGCTCAGATGCTCTTTCTGATGGCACACTCTTTTCCTTCTTCAATCTGTTAAGATGATGAGTTACAGTAATAGACTTTCTAATGTTAAGTACTTTGGCCACCTCATGCGAAGACTTGACTCACCGGAAAAGACTCTGATGCTGGGAGGGATTGGGGGCAGGAGGAGAAGGGGACGACAGAGGATGAGATAGCTGGATGGCATCACTAACTCGATGGACTTGAGTCTGAGTGAACTCCAGGAGTTGGTGATGGACAGGGAGGCCTGGAGTGCTGCGATTCATGGGGTCGCAGAGAGTCAGACACGACTGAGCGACTGAACTGAACTGAACTGAATGTTAAGCCATCCTGCATTTCTAGGGTAAACTCAAGTTGATCACAGTCTAAGGACATCCAGGTTGGATTGGTTCTTACTTCCCTCAGGATGTCTTGTCTCTCTCTGTGTGATGGTAATATACATTTTTCTTCTCTCATATTGTCTTTGTCTGGCATTTTCATATCAGAATTAGTCCAGTTTCATAAAGGGTGGGTATCTCCTTTTTATCTTCTGGAGTCATCTGTATAAAATCGGAGTAACCGTTCTTAAACAGCTGGCAGAATTCACTTGTTAAACTGTCAGCGTGGTGGCCAGGATAGGTAGATTTTTCAATTACTGTTCATGGATTACCCCATTTCTGAAACCGTCTGGGTTTTCTGCTTCTCCTTGGGTTGCTGCACCCCCGCCTGCATCGCGCCCGCAATGCTCCCAGCAGTCAGCCGAGGCTCCCGCGACTCCTGGGTGTGTCTCCTGCAGCTCAGATCGCGCTCTCCTCTAGAGCAACAGGGGCTGTCCTTCAGAATCTTAGTTACTTCTCCCCAACCTCCTGCCTCAGACTGGAATTCTTCACAGGAAATCCTTCTTTCTACAACAGATTCTAAGATTTTCTCTTTACTGGGCAGTGTCCAGGTCTCGGCTCTTTCTGGAAGGTCGCTGGCGCCTTCTCTGCGCCTCCGAGCTGCAGTGGGCTCAGGCCCTCCACGCCTGCCAGCTCCTCCATTCTCACGGGGACCACATCAGTGTGCTGCTCACCCTGTTTGTCTATTTAAACAGCTGTATTTTCACTTCCAGGATTGTCAGTTGTTTGCCATACTGACCCGATGTTCTTGGTTCTGAGGTGCCTCTCTCCCTTCAACCTGTAGCCACTGAGGGCTGAAGCGCCTGCGTTCGCCCGCGGGCCGAGTCTTGGGGGCGGATCCCTCCGCCTGGGGGCGTGGCCGCCGCTCTTCCGCCCTGGGGGCGGAGCTCCCGCGCCCTCCCCGGGCCCATTCAGAGCAGGGGCTCCACCCTGGGCGCTCGGGCATTGGCCCAGGGCCCTCCTGAGGGCGTGGCATGCCCGTCCCCGGCGATATACGCGGCCTCCTCGGCCTGAACTCCTCTCTCAGCCACCTCAAACGGCTAGACAGTGCTCTGAGTCACCTGTGGGCGCCCTGACAGACTCAGGCAAGAACGGCAGCGTGCTCACAGGCGCCCCAGCCCTTTGAGCTCAGAGGGCTCGAGGTGGGGTCAGGTGGGGAGTGGGCGGTGGCAGTGCAGGGTCTGGGGTCCTGTCAGGCCGGGAGAGGATGGCCCTCTGGGAGGAGAGGGCTCTACCCACTGTCCCTGTGGGCGGAGGAGCAGCAGGGCTCCCCCGTGCTGGGAGGGCTCAGGGGGTGAAATCACCAGACTGGGTCACTCCGTCAGCAAGTGGTTCAAGCGGCCGGCCGGAAAGTCCCCTTCCTCTGAGAGAGGGCCCACCAGGCCCCCGCTCCTCACGCTCGTCGTGGCTCCAGCAGTGGCTGAGGGAAGGCAGGCCCCTGGCCAGACTGCCTGAGGTACGGGGGCTTCTCTAAGCTCCATCATGGGCGCCCACCCCGCCCTGGTCCTGCTTGGTCTCAGACGTGGCCAAGGGCACTGTGTGGGACAGAGATGTCTGCCTTACCACATGCAGGAGACCCATCGCGCAGGTGCAAGGGAGCCATAGCTCTGTGATGAGGAGAGAGCTCAACCAAGAGAGTTCTCAGGAGGGAACACAGAATCCACCAAGAATGGGGCTCCGAACTACATACCCCCAGGGGCTGCGGGGAGTGTGTGTTCAGATACGAGGAGAGCTGAGGGGCTGCTGGGCCAAGCCCCTGGAGGGAGAAACCTGGGGACAGCTTTCCGCTGTGTTTGCAAAGGACAAAGACAGCTGTAATCAGTTCCAGGTCTCTGGCAGAGAGTTAAGCGACGACTGAAGCCAGGGCCTCCCAGGACATCCACCTGCCCCGGGCAGGCTCACTCCCAAGCCGAGTCCCAATCGGGGCCTGACATCAGAGGCCCACTGTGCCTGTGTCCTCACGGGCACTGAGGGGCTGACGGCAGGCTGCCTTCCCCACGCCCACAAAGCCCCGCGGCCACGACTTAGTCCAGAGCCAGGAGCCTTACCTGGAAGACAGTGAGGATGGCAGCAGGGAAGGTGTCAAAGTTGGTTGTCGGAGTCTCATCCTGGAAGTTGAACCTGAGAAGAACAAGGGTCTTGGACAGACAGAGGCAGGTCCACTGGGCCCAGGAGGGCTGGCACCTGGAGGCTGTGTCTGGGCCAGCAGCCCCTCCTGGGGCCTTAGTGGGGGAAGCAGAGTGGGAGCAGCACTGTCCCGCGGCCCTGCCCCTAGGGGGCCCGGCCTCACTTACTGTCCCCCGAAGAGCTGCATGCCCAGCAGAGCGAAGACCACGATGAAGAGGAACAGCAGGAAGAGCAGGCTGATGATGGACTTCATGGAATTGAGCAGGGACACCACCAGGTTCCGCAGGGAGCTCCAGTACCTGCGGGGGGCCGGCCTGAGCGTGGGACACCAGGGTCCCCAGTACCTGCGGGGGGCTGGCCTGAGCGTGGGACACCAGGGTCCCCAGTACCTGCGGGGGGCTGGCCTGAGCGTGGGACACCAGGACCCCAGTACCTGTGGGGGGCTGGCCTGAGCGTGGGACACCAGGGTCCCCAGTACCTGCGGGGGGCTGGCCTGAGCGTGGGACACCAGG
>SJXQ01005199.1:764931-776379 GCA_006408695.1 Aepyceros melampus | reverse complement strand
CGATAGGAATCCCCCCAACTCCGGAGCACACGGCAGGAACCACGGCCCCACTAGCATACGGACGACATACTTGGTGACTTTGAAGATTCTCAGCAGCCGCAGCGCCCGCAGCACACTGATGCCGAAGGAGGTTCCTGGCTTGATGGCCGCCCAGACCACTTCGAAAATGCTCCCCACAATGACCTGCAACAGAGACAGGGTCAGCCAGGGCAGGGCTGTGGCCATGTCTCTCCAGAAGCATCGGCCCTGGCTCCCCTGCCCGAAGCTCGAGCCAGGTAGTCAGCATGAGGCAGGGGCCTCACACGGAGCTCCCGCAGCCTCTAGGAGCCACAGGCGGTGCCTGTCCTTCCCCAGACACACCGGGAGGACACAGGACACAGAGCGGGTCTGGCCTGCAGGTTTCTCGGCAATCGTAAAGACTCCTTGTGCCTCCCCTGTGGTTTATCACAGCCAGGTGACCCCTCTGGGCCAGCAAACCGCTCAGATAGCCTTGACTGACCAGCAGACTCAGCTTCCTTGTAACATCCCGTTTGGTCTTGTCCCCTCCAAGATGTTCAGTTCATAACTGTATACTGTCTTCCCCCGAATATTAGGAGCCAGCAAGTGCCACCAAGGACAGATGGGGACTAGCCTGCCCTCTTGTTTCACCAAGGGTCATCCCGATCACCACACTGGCGGACTGGCACTTGTGGGCAAGAGGCCCGCGCCCGCTTCCAGTCACTCCCAGCATCAGTGTGTCTGGTGCAAGGCACTCAGAAAGGACAGAGCAGTGGGGCTGGAGCATGGCGGATCCCTCGCCAACGGTGCCCAGACGGCATTCCCGCCCCGGCACTGCGCCTTGCTGGGCACACCACAGTCAGCGTGAGCGCTGTGTGCTCTTCATGTATGCGGTCAATCCTTACTCCTGCTAACCTGGCTTCTGCAGCTGGTGTGGAGAACTCCCCTGTGAACATCAGTCTCCTAAATTCCACTTTGCTGTGTGGCTCACTCATCACCCGAGGTTTGAGTCACTTCCACCCATTTCATACCAACTACTAACACGATCGGCTTGACATCAACATCCTCACCAAGCCTGACAAACAGGGACTGATCAGGGCAGTGGCCTCTGTGGGCTAACACTGGTCCACGCTCTGCGTGCCTGCTGTGCTGGCTGCGCCAGCTCCAAGTCACCCGAACGCACCGCCTTCCACAGCCCCTCCCCAGCCCGGACACAGCACGCCACTCGGAGGCTTCCTCCCCAGCCTGGGACACAGCACGCCGCTTGGAGGTCTTCCTCCCCAGCCTGGACACAGCACGCCGCTCGGAGGGCTTCCTCCCCAGCCTGGACACAGCACGCCGCTCGGAAGGCTTCCTCCCCAGCCAGGACATAGCACACCGCTCGGAGTGCTGCTGACCTGCCTCAGCTGCCGCGCCGCTTTCACCCTACAGAGCAGCCAATGGGATGAGCTTGTCGTGTCTGCGCTTGGCACTCCAACCATCACCACCAGTTTTTCTCAGCATCACACGTCCCCAGGGTTGAATGCTGTCATTTTCTAAATCTACTTTCTTCCCATTGTCAGTCTCCCAATATATCTCCTATTTTACATTAATCCTCAAAATTTGCTCACATTGGTTTATAATGTAGGTGGCCTTTCAGATGGTCTCCAACGGTCCCACTGCCTGGGGTTCACCCCCTTGTCCACTCCTGTCCCCTGGAACGTAGCTTGGACCTAGTGGGCCACTTCAGCAAACAGAGCCCAACAATCCTGATGGGATGGCACCTCCAAGAGGAGTCACAGGAAGCCTGGGGCTTTGCCTTGGTGCCCTCAGCCCTCTGAGGACAGGGGGCAGCCGGAGCAGAGGCCCATGTGACCAGCAGCCACCAAAGTGGGCCTGGAGAATGTCTTCCTGAGGTCTGTCAGCAGCCACGAGCACAAACTTGGAAGGAGCTCTCATTGAACCTCATGAGGGACCCAGTGAGCCACAGCCCGACTGCCAACCCGCCAGAATGAGAGGACAGATGCTGGCTGCCTTAAGGCTCCAAACCCTGGGGTAAGCTAATACCCAGAAAGGGAAGTCAGCATCAACTCTGGAAGCAGGCGCTCAGGGCTGCTGAGCTGGAAACCCTGAGGCGGGAGCGGCTCTAGAGTCAGGGAGCGGCTCGGAGCAGCACGTGAGTGAGCGCCTCACCCACCCTGAGCACATTCCTTCGAGGATTCCGGACTCCAAAGACTCCGCAGGCAAGGTCTGCAGCAGGGCGAGAGGAGTCATGGAGACTACAAGGGGAGCAGGCAGAGAGCCCACGGGGCCCAGAGCCACACGGAGAGCGGGGAATGCGCCCCCGCGCGGGAGCTCTGGCCGGGATGCGGCCACGCAGCACATGCGGCCACGCAGCGCGTGCTGCCGCCCCTGGCTCACCCAGCCAAGAGGAGGGGGTGCTGAGGGAAGCGCTGCTAGGTAGAGCGGCCACAGGTGGCTAGTGTGGAAACTGCTCAGCCTCTCCAGAACAAATGAGGCCACGTCTAGAGATGGCATGCCATTTGAGTCAGTGCTAATGAGGTGGATCAATCGAGAGCCTATTATACAGAATGAAGTCAGTCAGAAAGAGAGAGAAAAATATCCTATATTAATACAAGCATAAATAGAATCTAGAGAGCTGGCACTGATGAGCCTCTCTCCCGGGCAGCAGGGGCAAAGCAGAGACCAGACCTGAGGGCGCTGTGTCAGCCGCACATCTGAGGCTGCTGACTTCCCCTGGTAAGCTTCATTCCAGCCTCCGATTCATCCAACCCAGCATTCCGCACGATGCACTCTACACATATGGAGAAGGAAATGGCAACCCACTCCAGTGTTCTTGCCTGGGAAATCCCATGGACAGAGGAGCCTGGTGGGCTACAGTCCATGGGGTCGCAAAGAGCCAGACACGACTGAGCAACTAAATTGAACTGAACTGATAGTCAATGAAGCAGATATTTTCTGATCCAGTGGATGTTGCCAATTTGATCTCTGGTTCCTCTGCCTGTTCTAAATTCAGCTTGTACATTTAGAAGTTCTTGGTTCGCATACTGTTGAAGCCTAGCTTGAAAGATTTTGAGCATTATCTTGCCAGCATGTGAAATGAGCACAAATGACAGAAAGCAAAGAGGAACTAAAGAGCCTTGTGATGAAAGTGAAAGAGAGGAGTGAAAAGCTGGCTTAAAACTCAACATTCAAAAAGCAAAGATCATGGCATCCAGTCCCATCACCTCATGGCAAATAGATGGGGGAAAACGCAAACAGTAACAGACTTTCTTCTTGGGCTCCAAAGTCACTGCAGATGGAGCAACTCAAAGCTGCTCAGTCATGCTCAGCTCTTCGCAATGACACAGTCCATGGAATTCTCCAGGCCAGAATATGGAGTGGGCAACCATTCCCTTATTCAGGGGATCTTCCAAACCCAGGGCTCGAACCCACGTTTCCCACATTGCAGGCAGATTCTTTACCATCTGAGTCACAAGGGAAGCCCAAGAAAGCTGGAGTGAGCAGCCTATCCCTTCTCCAGCAGATCTTCCTAACCCAGGAATCGAACCAGGGTCTTCTGCACTGCAGATGGATTCTTTACTAACTGAGCTATCAGGGAAGTCCTGCAGATGGTGACTGCAGCCATTAAATTAGAAGACACTTGCTCCCTGGAAGAAAAGCTATGACAAACCTAGACAGCATATTAAAAAGCAGAGGCATCACTTGCCAACAAACCTAAAGCTATGGTTTTTCCAGTAGTCATGTATGGATGTGAGAGTTGAACCATAAAGAAGGCTGAGCTTTGAATAATTGATGCTTTTCAACTGTGGTGCTGGAGAATACTCTTGAGAGCCCCTTGGACAGCAAGGAGATAAAACCAGTCAATCCTAAAGGAAATCAACCCTGAATATTCATTGGAAGGACTGATGCTGAAGCTGAAGCTTTAATACTTTGGCCACCTGATGTGAAGAGCTGAATCGTTGGAAAAGATCCTGATTCTGGGAAAGATCAAGGGCAGAAGGGGGAAACAGAGGATGAGATGGTTGGATGTTATCATCAACTCAATGGACATGAGTTTGAGAAAACTCTGGGAGATAGTGAAGGACAGGGAAGGCTGGTGTGCTGGAGTCCAGGGGGTCACAAAGAGTCGGACATGACTGAGTGACTGAACAACGACATGGACGTGGGCAGGGTGGCAGGAAGGAGAGGATGTCATGTACGGGCAGAGTAACACAGCAACGTATACATTACCATATGCAAAACAGACAGCAGCGGGGACTTGCTGTGTGACTCAGGGAACTCAGACTGGGGCTCTTGACAACCAGCGGGCGGGACAGGGTGGGAGGTGGGATGGAGGTGCAAGAGGAAGGGGACGCATGTATACTTACGGCTGGTTCGTGTTGATGTGTGGAAGAAACTAACACAATATTGTAAAACAATTATCCTTCAATTAAAAATAAATAAACTTTTTAAAAAAAGAGCGATGACATGGTCTAAAAATGAAGCCAAGAGCACAACAGAGTCAGGTATGCAACAGCGCAGAAGATGAAAGGGGGTCTCGGAGCACATTCGCGACTTTCTAGCCTTTCTGGGGGATATAAGGTGAGACTCCAAATGGGCTCCACAAGTCCTTTCCTCTCCAGGACGTGGAAGGGTGTTGACCTTGGCCATCTCAGCAGCAGCTCAGGCCAAGGAGGCTGATCTCTAAGAGCGCTGTAGGCACGGCTTCTTTCCAACAGGGGGAAACACAGGAAGAAACACCCCACTGCACGCTAAAGGGTTAGACGCGCAGAAGCACCACCAGCTAGGGCCAGAGTGCAGAGAACAGAATGGGGCTTTTGGATTCCCCAAATTCCACGAAATATTAAGCAGGTCGAGAAACCTCAGCTAGAATGCTTACCACTTTTAAGGAAAGACCAGGTGCTCCCAGACCTAAAACTAGGAAAAGGGAGCCAGGGGGAGCCCAGAGCTAATGAGTAAAGGGGAGCAGGAGGCACCCAGGAATAGAACTAGGAAAGGGGACCAGGGGGCGCCCAGTAACAGGAGGGAAAGGGGCAGGGCAACTTTTGAAGGAATGGCATAGCTCATGGACACAACATAAACCAATTAGAATCAAATGGGACCAAAAGTCTGACAAGACTAAGCCTTGATCTTCAATCGGCAGGTGAAATGACACACCCAGAGGTGCCATGACAGCTCCAAAGCACTGTCAAAAGACCAAGGAGTGGGTGGTGGCCTCCACTCCTTCCCAAAAATAGTTGGAATAATTCTCCCACCCATTAGCATATGAAATTACCCAGCCTATAAAAACTAACCACACCACTTTTCGTGGGCACATCACCCTGTGCGATGGCCCACACTGTCTGTAGAGTGTGCTTCTCTCTGAATCTGAACAAATCCAATTCTTACCTATCACTTTGTCTCTCACTGAATTCTTTCTGTGATGATACAAAGAACCTGAGCTTCATTAGGTCCTGAAACCAGGTACTGTGGGTTTTGGTTGGGTTTGAGTCTGGCACTTGGGTCCAAGTCCCAATCTGAGGTAAATGGTTTCAATCCCAGACCTAGAACTCAGAAAGGAGAGTAGGGGGATTTCAGACCAAGAACTAGGAAAGCAGACTCAGGGGGCACCCAGGTCTAGAACTAAGAAATAAGACTCAGAGGGCTCCCAGTCCAGGAAGCAGGAAAGGGGCCCCAGGGGGTCCCTGGACCTAGAACTAGGAAAGGGGACTCAGGAGGTTCCTAGGACTAGAACTAGGAAAGGGGACCCAGGGGGTTCCTAGACCTGAGAACTAATCAGGGATTTTCCCAATGTTTGCTGGACTCCAACCAGCCCTTCCGTATGTCCAGTGTCCCCATTTTGAACAGGAAGGTGTAGAACAGCTACCCCTTCCCACCCTCCACTGTATGCAGGGCGTGGAGCTGGATACCTTGTCTCTCGCGTTTCATAGCTCTAAGATCTAGAGAAACTGCAGAGCCTCAACCAGACCTGGGTCCAATTCAGATGATGAGATTCTGCCTCTGAGCTGACGCTGCAGTAGGGTGAGGCAGGGCGCAGGGAGTGCAGGTGAGTGTATCTTACACAGGAAGAAGCTGGATCAGCAGGCCATGGCAGGCAGCCCCGAAGACGGCCCGCACAGACCCCCGGATCCTGGTAACATTCTCCCCATGAAAGGTGGGCTGGCCTGTTGACTCCCTCCTAACATCACGTTGTGAGTTACGGCGTGATGAGGACACATGAGCAGCCCACGGATAGGCCGCGGCTCTGGGGGCACGGCCAGTCACCCATCACAAGACAGTCTTTTCAGGAGTCCCTAGTGGGCCTGAACATAACCCTCCAGTCCTAATCAAGCCTCAGGTAGCTGCACCCCTGGCTTCAGCTGGACTGTGACCTCGTGAGGGACCCCAGGCCACAGGTACACTGTCAAGCCACACCTGGACACCTGACCCTTAGGAAATGTGAGATAATAGATATTTGTTTCAAGCCGATAAGTTCTGGAGTAATTGTTAGCTTATATGCAAATTATTAAACCTAGCCGGTTCCCAGATGACCATCACTCTGAAGGCTCCTCCCTGACTGGATCCCCTCTGCCTATATACGCCAAGCTTTCTCTTTTCCTTTGTAACCAAGAAGGCAAAGGAGCAGAAGCGTTGGCTTGCTCCCAACCGTCCACCAAAGTCACAGGGGCCGTGTCCCGAGAGCACTGAGGCGGTCATTGCCTTCCCCGCCCAAGCACAGGCAGTGCGGCAGATTCTGTGCGATACCGTTCTGCATATGAGCTGGGCAGCCCTGGGCCCGTCGCACAATGTCCCCAGTCACTCATGCATGAAGTGAGTCGTGAGGACCCAACACACTCACGGACCATGTCTGTCGGCGGCGCCGCATGGAGCAGAGGGAAAGGCAAACTCCATTTCAGGTCGAAGCTTCCCTTTGCCCAAGGTCCAGCCTCCCTGCCTGGCTACTGAGAAGGCTGCAGAAGGGCAAGGCCTCCCTGGGCTGAGGAATGGCTGCTTCCCACTCAGGCCCTCCACCAGGTCAGAACTCCACCATGCGCAGGTGTCAACAGTGCCCATCCCCGAGCTCTGGGGCCACTGCAGGGCCCAGGGAAGCCGCTTCCGCGCTGCCCAGGGCCCGTGCTCGTCCGCAGTGAGCCTCAGGAGCACCTGCCGTCCAGGCCTCCCACACTGCAGAGGCTGCTGAAGGGACCCGGGACCACCGCTCCCCTCCAGCCTCCCAGGAAAATCTGGTACATGTGTCCAGGCCTGCCCAGGCCAGACCTGCAGGATGGGGTCAGGACCACAGCCTCCGTGAGCCTCCATGGGATAGCAGCAGCACATTTAAAAGATCATCTACCAAGCATGGAGGAGGCCACAGAGGCTTAGCTGATCTTGGGACTACAGACAGGTCAGGACAGGAATGAGGCTGCCCGTGGCCGACACCCGCACCGGTAAGGACCGGACCAGGACAGGCCTCCCCTGTCGGCAGACTGCCTTTCCGACCCGGGGGCATCAGTCCCCCAACCCTGGGACTGTGCTCCAGACCCCAGCTCACACTGGGTATGGCATCGTGGGAGCGGGCTGCGTGTGCTCTCAGGCCAGGACATGGTGGGCCCTGATGAGGCGGCTTACTCACCCCAAAATCGAAGCAGTTGAAGGAGGACCGGAAGTAGCTCCTGGGCCCCAGGCCATACATCTTCAGGGACATCTCTGTGAGGAAGAGACCCAGGAAAACAAACTCTGCAAAGTCTAGGAGAAGCCGGAGAAGAGGGGGATTAGCTCGCAGCCTCCTCCTGCCTGGCTCAGTCCAGACCGGAGGACACCAGACCTCTGGGCCGATCCAGAGGGCAGCTTCCAGGCCTGGTCTGCAGCTCTGAGCTCCAGCCTCAGCCCAGGACAAAGCAGCAAGCAGAGAGGGCGTGACGCAGAGGGGTGCTCCTTCCAGCTTGCAGGCGAGTACCCAGGCTCCCAGGACGAGGTTCGGAGTTCTGGGTCAAGGGCCCAAGTCCCCAGGGGACTTAGGTGGTCAGGCAGGAGGCGCTCAACCCCCGGAGATGCTGGACGGCCTTGGACCCTTCCTTCTCCTTTCAGTCTCATTCCCCAATCCACACACCGACTGCAACTGGAGTCCCTCTGCGAGGACCCTGGGCCAGAATGCCAGTTTCTAAGCAAGGACCTCCCTGACCCTCTTGGACTCACAGCACCATGTTTGGTTTTAACTCTGTTCACAGGCTCACCCCACTAAAGGCCAAGCATCCTTACCACCTACCACCCCCAGACCCCCACAGTACGAGTTTCCCAGGAGGCACCCACACTTGCTAGGGGCCCTGGGGAGTCACATAGAGACCGCTATGGGTGTGGTGCCTTCAGCTTCCTGCAGGCTGGGCCCGGCAGGTGGCAGTGGTGGCAGGGCCCACTTCAGCCCAGGGATCCTGCCACTGGCAGTGCTGACCCTGCTGCAGGACGGAAGGGAGGCCACGCTGGACCTGAGGGTCATTCTGGGAATTCAAGACATAGAGACACTACTCCAGCCCAGCCTGAGGGGAGAACAAGCAGGATCAGAACAAGAAGAACAGTCCAGGAGCTGTAAGAGACTGCAGACTGCAGGAGACACAGCCAAGCTTAGCCCCTGACTGGCTGGCCAAACCAGGAATTCCAGGGATCAGAACAAGGTCGCTGTTTTTCATCCTCCGCCCAAAGCTGGAATACATGCATCATTTCAGACAGTGAGCCAAAGGCACTGTGGCCTCTGACCCCAGAGCATGGGGCCGGGGAAGCAGTGGAGCATGAAGGGCAGAGCCCCCACAGAGGGCCAGGGACACAGGGGTCCAGTCTCCCCAGGACCTCTGGCATCCAGACTGGTTGGGAGACTGGCCCTCAAGCAGCTTCTGCTCAAACAGAAGGTGGAAGAGAGGGTCACACACGTCCTGCCCTCCATGCGCACCCTGAAACTGCTCTCCTCCATGTGCTGCACAGACACACAGGCTTCCCCAGGCAGCTCTGCAGCAGCTGAGACCCCAGATGAGCAAAGACACCAGTTCCACTGCCCACTGGGCAGCGTGCCTCACAGAAGTGTGATGGTTCATACATACGGCCCAAGAAGGTCTCAGGTAGGCGACCCAGGTACATGGACAATCACCACCTGCCTGGCCTCTGAAGCCAGTCCAAACGCCAGCAGGGTACCTGAGCCATGCCCGGGATGAGTAAGGCAACGGCACAGCAGCCCTCCTGGAGAAGCCATGTGAAGGCTGTGCCCTGAGTCCAGCTTGGAACATGAGCCCCTCAGCCCCTGCACTCCAGGGCCTCACGAGGGGGGCTCAGGTCTTAGAAGGAGAGACCGCACAGACAGGGCCCCTAGCTGCCCCACCCAGACCTTGGAGCTGAAGCTACCCAGTGGCCCGCCTTGCTCCCAGGAGATCAAAGTGGGACCCTTTATTGGAACCAGCCCAGGAAGTGCTGAAAGGGAAGCTTTCCAAGAAAGGGGGTACCTGGAACACAGCCTCCACAACACGCCCACTCTTTCTTCTCCCAAGGAAGAGACCCTCAACTTCACATGCTCAGCCTCCCCTCAGAGGCCAAGAAAGGGCATTCACATGTTCCTTCCTAAAGTACTCACTCAGCTTGCAGGCCCTTGCGCTGCCCTGAGCTGGCCCCAAAGACAGCTGACCCCTCCCTCCAGGAGACCATGGGCTAGGGGAGCAGAGCAACTGCCTCACACAGTGTCTGCACTGTGACAGGAAGACAGCAACTGTAGGGACAAAGGGACAGGGGAGAGGGCGGCCAGGTCCATCCTGCCAGGCCCAAGGGTTCACGGCATGACAGCATCCACTCCCAGGTCCCCTTCACCATCTGGGCATCAGTCTCGGGGTCCTTAGTGCCTTGGGGGTGGTGCATTTGACAGGCAGACAGCGAGGTGCACGGCCAGCCTCAGGCCAGGGCCCCATGGTGAGCTCTGATGAAGCTGGTCCTGAAGGGAGCCCCCACTTCTGCCTCTGCCTCCTGCAAGGCCTGCCCTCCTGGGCTGGGTCAGCCCGCCTCAGCTTCAGCCCAGCACTGAGCAGATGCCTCCAGACCCAGCAGAGGCCACCCCTCCCTCCACATTTTCCCTGGGTGATGCTGATGAATACAGGCATTTCCAGGAAACCACAGAGAAGATGAGGCAGTGAGGGGGCAGATTTGCAGCCGGGAATGCCTCCGGCCCGGCCAGCACCTAGGCACTTCCAGCCTCGTGCTCCTGACATCAGACACGCAACCAGGCCGTGCAGGTCCCCTCCAGCCCACTCACTGGGCAAATCTCCAGGAAATAGGAGCAACCACAAGACTGACTGGGCGCCACCAGCTTCCTGCAGGAAGAAAAGGCCGAGCTGGGAAGCCCCAGGGAGTAGCCGCACCACTGCCCGAGTGAGGAGGAAGCCCTGTCTCCCCAGCCCCTGCCCAGCCCCCAAGGGTGGGTACCGCAGCCTGAGGCCTCAAGGAGACACTGAATTCAGTCCCAAGCCAGGTCCCACACCAAACCATGGGCCCAGGACACGTGAGTCAGGGGCAGGGCGCCCGGCTCAGTGTACACACTTTGGTTCCTTAGCCCACCCTCCCCACCTGGCAGCCAGCCGGGGCCCCTCCTGCTTCTCCTCTCTCTGCCCTTTCCCATCATGCCAGCAATGGATTGCAATCGAAGTCTGAGAAACAGCCTGGAGCCAGCCCCCAACACAGCCCTCCCCACCCACATTTTCAAGTGACCCAGGGAGCCATCCATCCAGAGCCCGGAAGAGCCCAGCCGCAGCAGCCCAGACTCCCAGTCAGAGCTGCCCAGGCCCCATGTGGCTGGCCTGCTGGGGGCCAGAACTGGCAGCCAGGAGGGTTCTCTGGAGAAAGGCTTTCTTGGGCATTTCTAGGTGGCTGCACGCACACAGGGAGAGGGAGACGGAAAGGAAGAGAGGGGGGCACGTGTGGAAGCCCAGAGCAGGCTGTTTCCAGATCAGCCCCTAACGTGAGCAGGCTGAAGGTGGCCGACCCGGGGAAGGGGCAGGAGGGGCCCCTGACCGCAGGACAGAAATCATTCATACAGCGTCTCTGGAGCACTCGTGAGGCAAAACGAACAAGCAAGACCTTCTTTTGCACATGCCCTGCAGGGCCCTTGGGTGTAAGGGAACCTGGTCCCTGGGAAGGGGCCTCAGCTCTTCACTTCCTTGGAACTGTAACCAGGGCCAGACAGGTCACGACCCAGAGCCCCTGCTGTGTCCTGAGGCTCATGGACATGTTTGCGAGTAATCCCTGGTCATGGACACGTCCAGATTCAACCAACCAAGAAGAAAAACAGAAACAACTAGAAGAGCCCTGGGAGACCCCTGGGAGCCAAGACTCTTTCTCCTCAGGAATCCAGGGCAGACGGATCCCTTAGTCCCCGGGTCGAAAGCCCTTAGGGCAGGAGACACCATCCCGGTTCCCCAGACCCCTCACTAGTTTCCCACTACA
>SJXQ01005199.1:680146-747246 GCA_006408695.1 Aepyceros melampus | reverse complement strand
TCTGCTGCTAGAAATGAGCCAAGCGGGGTGGGCAATGTGGGCAGGCAACCACCGGGCCCCTCTGCTCCTCCGCTCAAAGGTGACTCATGCGCCAAGGGCCAGGCCTGAGCAGGACAGAGGCAGTGGGCGTCCGAGCCCTGCCCTGAGGCCGGGCTGGCGTCCAGGCGCTGCTGCTGGGACTGCTGTCCTCCAGCGTCCCCAGCCCGGGCAGAACTGTAGACTCCACCCCTGCAAGTCCTGAGCCTCACTGCCTGCCCGCCGCCCGTGGCTTCTGATTCCTGGACGCTGACTCCAGGCTGGCCGCCGAGGACCCCGGGCCTTGGCCAGAAGGGACACTCAGACATCTGACTTTGCTTGCTGCTCCTGTTCGCTGACCAACCTCTGCCAGCTCTAGACAGAACCCAACCTATGGGCTACAATGACCACCAACGCCGCCAGCCTCCCCGAAGGGCACCCTCAGAACCAGCTTCCTTCTGGGAAAAGGAGAAATGTGCTGCCGCTTCGGCTCCTCTACCCACTCGGTCAGGGGTTTGGCTCCATGATGTCCCACTAATGGGCCATTTCCACCAGTAGCCAAAGTACCCTACTCTCATCTTAAGAAACAAACAAGGACTTGCACTTCTGGGAAGATGAAGCGGACATTCTCTTCCCTGCTTCTCCCACTGAGTACAATTAATAACCTGAACACTGTATCTAGAGCAAATATTCATTTCACAGGGGACCCTAAGAAGTGGAGAAAAGAAAGCGGATCAGCTGGGACCTCTGGACACACGATGAGCTCCCTGTGTTTCTGTTTTGTTTTTCCCTCATATATCCCAGACCTGGGGCTCTTAAAACCTACAAGCTGGAAATGCCAAGGGACACAGACAAGAAATACAGCAACAAAAGCCAGTGTGCGCGCTCTCTCTCTCTCTCTAACCCTCTCTCTCTCTCTCTCTCCCTCTAACCAGAGGGCCAGGAAGGGGGTCACCTAGTAAGACAGACAATGACTGCACTATTCCAGCCAAACAGGGCAGAAGAAAGTGATGCCACCTCCACCCTGGTCAGCAAAGACCCAGGAGGAGCTAGACAACACCCTCCCCAGACCGTAATGAGGTAACCAACCTCCCAACACCGCTAAACCACCGACATGTCAGAGAAAGACAAGCAGGGAGGTGGACATCCTCCCACAGCCCCCTCCCCACCCTACCTCTGTGGTATCAGTGGGGGCCACACAAAGAGCCTGGACTTCCACCCCCAGGCAGCAGTAATGACACAGATTACCCGCTCCCTACTGAGGTGCTGCTGCCAGAGGGGCCCTTAGGGGAAAGTCAGACTTTCACCGTCACCCAGTAAGGAGGCCACACACGCCCACCTCCCCCCACGTAATACGTACAGAATATGAGCAGAAACGAGGCACACCTAAACCTTCCAACCAGGGAAGCACCCCAGAGGCACAGTGGGAGGCAGAATCACCCCTCCACCAGCAGAATGAAAAACACCCCACAAGGTGTCAGTGGAGGCCAGGTGGGGAAACCAGCCTTCCACGCCCACTTGCAGTAGAAAGGCAGCAACCCCTGCTTCTCTTGGCAGAAGTCAGAGGAAGTCAGATAAAACAGAGGGTTTAGATAAGATCCAGGGTCTTAGAATATAATGCCAAAAATGTTCAGCTTTCAATTGACACTCATTTGCCAAAACAAGAACCAGGGAGAGCACAAACTGAATTGAAAAAAAAAAAAAAAAGAATAGATGCTGTCAAATAAAGAATAAAAAGCAAACAAAAGAATTAGAGGCTGTGATGGTTAATTTTATTTGTCAACTTGACTGGGCCATGGGGTGCCCAGATGTCTAGCAAAACATTCTGGATGGTTCTCCAAGTGTGCTTTTGGATGAAATTAATATTTTAATTAATAAAGCAGTTCTCCATAATGTGGTGGGCCTCATCCAATCAATTCGAGGACATAATCAAACAAAAAACTGACCCTCTTTGAAGTAAGAGAAGGTTCTCCAAAGAGAACGCAGACTTTATCTGCACATTGGCACTACTGGGCCTCCAGCTACTTGCAAACTGGAGCTGCACCACAGGCTCCGCTGGGGCAGGAGCCTGCCAGCCTAAACTTCCTGCACATTTGCACCCGAGAGCCTTCATACCACATGGGCCAGTTCCTAATAACAGAGATCTCTCTCTCTGTCTCACACACACACACACACACACACACACACATCTCATTTGCTTTATCTCTCTGGAGAACCCCCAGAGATCACCAACATGAAGAAGACAGAGATGACAGATGTATCTGACAAAGATTTTAACACAGCCATTGTAAAAATATTTCAAAGCGTAATTGTATACATATTTGAAACACATTAAAAAGGTAGAAAGTCTCAACAAAGAAATAGTATCATCAAATAAATAAGAGATACAATGAAGAATCAAATGGAGAATTCAGAGCTGAAAAATACAATAATCAAAACTAAAATCACAATGGAAAGGCACAACAATAAAGACAACAAAGGAAAGAATCAATAGGTGGTAAAAGAGAAGAAGAGAAATTACTCCATATAAAGAGAGAGAAAATAAACTTTAAAAACCAAACAAGAAAGAGCAGAGCAGAGCCTCAAGAACCTGTGTGGCAATGAGAAAACATGTGGCAGTCACACATCACAGCAGCAGAGCCCAGGGGACAGAAGAGAAGGCTGAACAGAAGGCTGAACAGCACTCACCAGAGCACGGGGGAAAGAAGAGAAGGCTGAACAGCGCTCACCAGAGCACGGGGGAAAGAAGAGAAGGCTGAACAGCGCTCACCAGAGCACGGGGGAAAGAAGAGAAGGCTGAACAGCGCTCAAAGAAACAATGGCTGAAACCCCCCACATTTGGCAAGGGACATAAACCTACAGATTCAGGAAGCTGAGTGAACACCAAACAGAATAAACTGAAAGAAATCCACAAGATATTTCATTATCAAACCAAAAAAAAAAAAATTAGGAACAGATTAAAAATCTTCAAAGTGGCAAGAGAAAAATGGCACCTTGCTTATGGAGGGAAACAATTCAAAAGATTTCTCATCATTAACTATTGAGGCCAGAATGAAGTGGCACACTCCTTTCCAGGTGCTCAGAAAAAGAAACCGTCAACAAACACCTACACCCATCAAATATATCCTTCAGGAATGAAGGGAACATCAAGACATTCTCTTATTAAAAGCAGGCTAACTGGGAGAATTTGTCACCAGCATATCTACCCTAAGAGAATGACTAATGAAAATCTCTAAGCAGAAAGGAATGATTTAAAAAGGAATTCTTGACCACTAAGAAGGAAGGAAAAACAATGAAAAGAGTGAAAATGAGGGGGGTGGTGGTGGTTTAGTTGCTAAGTCATGTCCGACTCTTGTGATTCCACAGACAAATGAGCCTGGCAGGCAGGCTACAGTCCTTGAGATTCTCCAGGCAAGAATACTGGAATGGATTGCCATTTCCTTCTCCAGGGGATCTTCCCAACCCAGGAATGGAACCTGGGTCTCCTGCACTGTAGGTGGATTCTTTACCAACTGAGCTACAAGGGAAGCCCAAAAATAAGGTTAGATGGATTTTATTCGTCTTTTGAGTTTCCGAAATTATGTTTTGACAGTGGAAGCAAAAATTGTAACACACTATGATGCGGTTATAAATATATGCAGAGGAAATGTTTAAGATACTTGTATTATAAATAGGGGAGGATAAAGAAATTTAAAGAAGCGGTATATGTCACTTGAACTGATACTATTATAACACCAGTAGATTAGAACAAGATAGCAGTTCAGTTCAGTTCAGTTCAGTCGCTCAGTTGTGTCCGACTCTTTGCGACCCCATGAACTGCAGCACGCCAGGCCTCCCTGTTCATCACCAACTCCTGGAGTTCACTCAAACTCATGTCCATCGAGTCAGTGATGCCATCCAGCCATCTCATCCTCGGTCGTCCCCCTCTCCTCCTGCCCCCAATCCCTCCCAGCATCAGAGTCTTTTCCAATGAGTCAACTCTTCACATGAGGTGGCCAAAGTACTGGAGCTTCAGCTTCAGCATCATTCCTTCCAAAGAATACCCAGGGTTGATCTCCTTCAGAATAGACTGGTTGGATCTCCTTGCAGTCCAAGGGACTCTCAAGAGTCTTCTCCAACACCACAGTTCAAAACTATCAATTCTTCGGCACTCAGCTTTCTTCACAGTCCAACTCTCACATCCATACATGACCACTGGAAAAACCATAGCCTCGACTAGATGGACCTTGGTTGGCAAAGTAATGTCTCTGCTTTTTAATATGATATCTAGGTTGGTCATAACTTTCTTTCCAAGGAGTAAGCATCTTTTAATTTCATGGCTGCAGTCACCATCTGCAGTGATTTTGGAGCCCAAGAAAATGAAGTCTAACACTGTTTCCACTGTTTCCCCGTCTATTTCCCATGAAGTGATGGGACCAGATGCCATGACCTTCGTTTCCTGAACGTTGAGCTTTAAGCCGACTTTTTCACTCTCCTCTTTCTCTTACATCAAGGGGCTTTTTACTTGTTCTTCACTTTCTGCCATAAGGGTGGTGTCATCTGCATATCTGAGGTTATTGATATTTCTCCCAGCAATCTTGATTCCAAGTTGTGCTTCTTCCAGCCCAGCATTTCTCATGATGTACTCTGCATAGAAGTTAAATAAGCAGGGTGACAATATACAGCCTTGACATAGTCCTTTCCCTATTTGTAACCAGTCTGTTGTTCCATGTCCAGTTCTAACTGTTGCTTCCTGACCTGCATATAGGTTTCCCAAGAGGCAGGTCAGGTGGTCTGGTATTCCCATCTCTTTCAGAATTTTCCACAGTTTATTGTGATCCACACAGTCAAAGGCTTTGGTATAGTCAATAAAGCAGAAATAGATGTTTTTCTGGATCAAGAGGCTTTTTAGCTCCTCTTCACTTTCTGCCATAAGGGTGGTGTCATCTGCATATCTGAGGTTATTGATATTTCTCCCAGCAATCTTGATTCCAGCTTGTGTTTCTTCCAGTCCAGCGTTTCTCATGATGTACTCTGCATAGAAGTTAAATAAGCAGGGTGACAATATACAGCCTTGATGTACTCCTTTTCCTATTTGGAACCAGTCTGTTGTTCCATGTCCAGTTCTAACTGTTGCTTCCTGACCTGCATACAGATTTCTCAAGAGGCAGGTCAAGTGGTCTGGTATTCCCATCTCTTTCAGAATTTTCCACAGTTTCTTGTGATCCACACAGTCAAAGGCTTTGGCATAGTCAATCAAGCAGAAATAGATGTTTTTCTGGAACTCTCTTGCTTTTTCCATGATCCAGCGGATGTTGGCAATTTGATCTCTGGTTCCTCTGCCTTTTCTAAAACCAGCTTGAACATCTGGAAGTTCACGGTTCACGTATTGCTGAAGTCTGGCTTGGAGAATTTTGAGCATTACTTTACTAGCATGTGAGATGAGTGCAATTGTGTGGTAGTTTGAGCATTCTTTGGCATTGCCTTTCTTTGGGATTGGAATGAAAACTGACCTTTTCCAGTCCTGTGGCCACTGATGAGTTTTCCAAATTAGTCCAATGAAAACTAATTTTAAAAAAATGGAACCCAAAAGCTAAAAAACAAAAAAGGAAAATGGCACCGATAGAGTTGCAGGGTTACCACAAACCTTCAATTGTAAAAACCACAGTATCTTTGAAGCACAATAAAACAAGTGCCTATATAGGTACATGCACACTAAAACCTCTTATACACATGTTATCATTTATACATGTCATACGCATATTATTTATTTTGTCTGAACCACTGGAAAGGAGGTTATAGAGATCATGGCCCTTTGCTAGAGGAGTAATTTCCTACAATATTCCCTTACAGATCCACAGAAAAGCTACTGAATTCAGAAAACTTAGCTTCGACACAGTGCTTTATCCAATCTATATTCCATATCCCATTCCATCAGCTATTCCAATAGTGTATTTTGCAGCATTTAATCCCCTTTAATAAAGGATCTGGTCCAGAATTCAGTTGTCATGTCTCTTTAGTCCTCTTTAATCTCCTTTAGCAGCTCAACTTTTCTTGTTTTTCATGACATTTGTAGAACACAGGCCAGCTAGTATACGGAATGCGCCTCTGCTCGGGTTAGCTCGGTGTTTCCTGTCCGTCTTGGTTGCTCCGGGTCTGCGTGGCTCCGTGTGGGTTTTCTCTACTTGCAGTCGTGGGGGCCACTCTCTGGGGTGGCTCATTGCAGTGGCTTCTCTTGCTGCAGGGCATGGGCTCAAGGCGCATGGGCGTAGGTGCTCCGCAGCATGTGGAATCTGCCCGGACCAGGGACTGAACCCACATCTCCTGCATTGTCAGGTGGGTCCTTAACCACTGGGCCAGGGAAGTCCTGATGTTTCCTCTTGGTTAGATTCAGGCCGTGCTTCCCAGCTGGATACGTCCTGTAGAATGCTGTACGCTCCTCGGGGTGTCCCATCTGGAAGCAGCTGGTATCATCTGCCCTCATCTGGGATGTTAATCCCCAGTTAAAGGTGCTGTCTGGCACGTGTGCCATATCATCTGTATTTCCCCTTGGAAAATAATGTCATCTACACAGTCCGTGTGGAGGCCATGTAGACTTCTTGCTTCTCAGCATATTCACGCGTGCACACACACACATGTGATTCAGCATCGATGTATCTGCTTCAGCCAATGTTTACCACATGCATGCAACATGATGACTTTTACAAAGGCGACACTTTCATTTCATTTATCCACTCAGCATCCTCCTGTAAGGGACCCTTCCTTTCCCATTTATTTATCACTTTATTGTCAGCTTGCAGGAAGCCTAGCCTCTGAGATCATCATATCCACTATGGACTTAAAAATATGTCAACATTTCCAGTGGAAGCTGAGCAGTGACTTTGGTTCTCAGTTCTATTTGCACTTTGATGGAAGGAATTGATGCTTTGCATGCAAAAAAATTACTGAGACCAAAAAATAAGCCAGGTAACCTTATTTTATTTTATTTCTTTTGGCTGCACTGGGTCTTTGTTGCAGGACGCAGACTCTCATTAGTTGCCCCTCGGCATGTGGGATCTTAGTTCCCCAACCAGGGATCGAATCAGCATTCCTTGTACTAGAAGGCAAATTCTTAACCACTGGACCACAGGAAAGTCCCCAGGCAACCTTTTAAAATATTAGTTCATGATGACTATATTCCAACCCAGAGGAAATATATTTGTAAGCAAGGTAATGTTGAAGTTTTAAGAGAAAGAGGTATAAATACTGCATGCGTACTAAGTCACTTCAATCGTGTTCAATTCTTTGGGCCCCCATGGACTGTAGCTTGCCAGTCTCCGCTGTCCATAGAATTTTCCAGGTAAGAATACTGGAGTAGGTTGCCATGCCTTCCTCCAGGGGATCTTCCCAACACATGAATTGAACCCGGGTCTCCCGCACTGCGGGCAGATTCTTTACTACCTGAGCTACCAGAGAAACCGTGGCAAATATTACTCAATTCTAAAACTAGATGGAAACGATTGATGATCAGAGTAGCAAAGGAATAGCATGTACTGTGTTCCAAAGAAATCAAGAGAGGAGAAGAAAGCACAAACACAGTAGTTGGGGGCCATGGACAGAAATGTATGGGGTCTTCAGGATATTCAGCCAAGGACAACATCAAAGATGACAGAAGCGAGGCTGCTTTTGGAATATATGACAGGCCACCCAGCCTGGGAGAAGATGGGCAATGCTTCCAGACGCAGATGGAAAACCTGGCTCGAAGGCCAGATCCTGTGGTGACGGGGGCTGTCAGCAGACCAGACGTTGGCAAGGAGCCTGATCCTAATTGAAGCAAAGCATCTGATTAATTCTTGGCTTGCCTCCTTGGAAATTCCATCTCTTACAAGTTTGAGGAAACTCTGGAACAAGGGGCTGGTGGATAGCCCTCGTTTATTCACCAGGCATCCATAAAAGCCCGGAATGCATGAGTCCCTTGAGAATGGAATACAGAGGTCAATACGGAGGCCTAGTGTGTGATCCAGACCATGCCCCTGGTGTAGCAGGACAGGGTGAGATCCAAGCAAAGCCTCTACTCGGGGTCTATGGAATCACCCCTGCCTGTTCCAGACGCCTAGAGCAGGGCATTCTACAGGCCCTAAGTTCACTTTCAACTCACATTCCTAACACACAGCGTAGTTCACATGCAACCTAGGAGTGGAATTCTAAAACAATACATGGTATTTTTCATAAACCATAAGTTTATTTATGTATATGCATATGGACTTTCCTGGTGGCTCAGACGGTAAAGAGTCTGCCTGCCATGCAGGAGACCTGGGTTCAATCCCTGGGTTGGGAAGATCCCCTGGAGAAGTGAATAGCCACCCACTCCAGTATTCTTGTGTGGACAATTCCATGGACAGGGGAGTCTGGTGGGCTACAGTCCATGGGGTCGCAGAGTCGGACACAACTGATATCTATATACGTATACATATTCAAATGAGTTGAAAATCTATGTCCACACAAAGGCAGATGTTTACAGTTGCTTTGTTCACAGTTACTAAACCGCGGAGGCAACCAGGATGTCTTTCAGTAGGTGAATGGATAAACAAACTATGGTAATGCATGCAAAGGAGTATCATTTGGCCATATTTTAAAAAGAGTTATCAAGCCACAAAAAGACACAAAAGAACCCTAAGTGCACTATACTAAATGAAAGAAATCAATCTGAAAAAGCTCCATGTTATATTACTCCATACTCCAGGGGTAGGACATTCTGGAGAAGGCAAAACAGTAGAGACAGTATCAAGATCAGCTGTTGTCAGGGATTCAGAGTGGGCAAGAGGGGGATGAATAGGTGAGGTGCAGATGACTTTAGGGCAGTGAAAGTATCCTGTGCGACACCACCATGATGTCACAGGTCATTCTACATATGTCAAAACTCAAGGAATATACGACACAAAGGGTGAACCCAAATGTAAACTGGGGACTTGAGCTAATAATAATAGCAAACTGTGGTTGCTGGGGGAAGGGGGATGGGGGAGGGACGGGTTGGAAGCCTTGGATTAACATGCAAACTTTTATACATGGAATGGATAGACAACCAGGTCTTACTGTATAGCACAGGGAACTATATTCAGTATGCTGTGATAAATCATAACGGAAAAGAACTTATATCATACATGTGTTATATAACTGAATCACTTTGCTGTACGCCAGAAGCTAACATAGCATTGTAAATGAGCTAGACCTCAATAGGGCTTCCCAGGTGGCGCTAGTGGTAAAGAACCCACCTGCCAAGACTGGAGACGCAAGAGATGCGGGTTCGATCCCTAGGTTAGGAAGATTCCCTGGAGGAGAAAATGGCAACCCACTCCAGTGTTTGCCTGGGAAATACCATGGACAGAGGAGCCCAGAGGGCTACAGTACATGGGGTCACAGAGAGTTGAACTCGACTGAGTGAGCACACACAGACACTTCAGTAAAAAATGCATTAAAAAATAATGATCAATACTGGCTCAACATTTGAAGCAGATGTCCCCCTCTTAATATACGATGTTCAGAACAGGGAAATGGGGCATTAGGAGGAGTGAGATGGTGCATAGGAATTCTCCGTACTTTCCGCTCAGTTTTTCTATAAACATAAAACTGCTAAACGAAGAAGAAAAACTGTCTAATATATGCTATATGGTCAGCTCTTGTGACCCCGTGGACTGTAGCCCGCCAGGCTCCTCTGCCCATGGGATTCTCCAGGCCAGGACACTGGAGTGGGTAGCTGTTTCCTTCTTCAGGGGATCTTCCCAACCCAGGGATTGAACCCAAGTCTCCGCGTTGCAGATGGATTCTTTACCGTCTGGGCCATCAGGGAAGCCTGCTTAAATAGAAACCCTCTGCTTTTATTTTAACATATTTGGCTAGGCTGATGGTTAATCCTGCAGCTGCAGGAGGACATGGCATCACATTTGTATCGCCACATACAAACCCTTCTCAGCTGAAAAAGTAAATGAATGGTTGCCCGATATGCTCTTTGAAAGGAAACTTCATGCATTCCAAGAAAAAAATAGAAGGATTTTCCCCTGGTATCTCTACTGATCGAAGTAAAAGGTTCTGCTTCAAATCAAACCTAAACGCACACCCAGTGATGATGTCAGAGCTGTTTAAACAGTGCCTATAATAGACTAGCTCGATGGTGCCAAGTATCACTTACTTCGGATGGGGCTCTCTTTCTCTGGCTCCTGGGCCCCTCCTGTCCTAAGAACAAACATCTCATTCCGGGAAAGATGATGAGCTAATTATCAGGGATCATTGCACAAACGATTCTTGAGTAGACAGAGGGCCCTTTACAGAAAACCAATCTATAGATTGCATTTAAAATGAAATACAGTTCAAGAAAAGCAGACCTCTGTTTTAAAGCATGTTCAACCCGATACATTTATTTTTAAAACAATAGTGGAATTCTGGTTCCAGGTACAATGAGTTAAATGCATGATGACTGTATAATTTTGGGGCCCACTGCAAGATGAAAATATGAGGACCTCCATTTTAAAAAGTTACGAGATTACAACAGAGAGTAAACCAAGAGCAGGGCCCTTCTGAGTGCATGGACACAGCTGGGACATAACTGTGATGTCAAGGAGGCTGGGACAGGTCGACATGGCTTGGATTTATCCTAATAGTTAACTTTATCACTTGTGATCGCTGAAAGAGTGTTTGAGAAAAGGGATGTGCATGGGTAAATGTTTAAAGCCTCTGTCTCCTCGTTAATTAAGCAAAAATTCTGATATATGCTCACTATGTAACAGGATGAGGATTGTGGGGCTTTTGAAACATTTTGAAAATGATCATTTTAAACAATTTTATTTTGTATGGCAGTTTAATTGATTTACACTCTTGTGTTAGTGTCAGGGGGTACAGCAAAATGATTCAGTTACATGTGTACATATGTCCACTCCTTTTCGGGTTCATTTCCCATACTAGTTACCACAGAATGCTGAGTGGGACTGCCTGTACTATCCAGTAGGCCCTTATTACCTATTTTACATAGAGTGGTGTGTAGTTAATCCCAACCTCCTAATTTATCCTTTTCTGCACTTTTCCCCTTTGGTAACCATTAGTTTGTTTCCTAAGTCTGTGGGTCTGTTTCTGTTTGGTAGATAAGTTCCCTTGGGACACTGATCATTTTTGTCAGGACCCAATCCTTTTCTTTCTTGCAAAGATCTGAGATGCCCCCAGAAACCCCCCATCCCCATCCCACTGGCACTGGAAATGCCTCTGACCTTCCTCAGCCTCTGATCGTAGAGAGCCTCCGCAGAGACGCAGCAACGCAGTCAGCTCAGTACCCGCTCCCCTTCACACCACCTCTTTCCTGTGAAGAGACTAAATGACAGAGTGCTTGGGGGCCAGCCTAATGGCTTTGCACACTCAGGCTCTCTCTCCAAGAATGTTCACAGCCTCTGAAACCCGTCCAAAGGAAATGGGAAAAATTCCACCCTCCATCCAGCGTTTCTGAACACTGAGTGTGTGTTCCCTTCCTAAAACCCAAGCCAGTAAGACACCACGCAGATCCATAAAGGTTGGCTTTGCAAAGCCAATTGCTCAGCCAATCTCAGCACATGCCTTTTTGCGTTTATCACAGTGGTGCAGTCAGAAAGTCTGGCATCCACTGAAACTAAAAGGTCACGTCAGCTGCGGGACAGCCTCGGTTTACAGAGGGACTCCTCCTTGTCCAGAAAAACCAAGAGGCTTTAGTGAAAAGCATTTGGGTTGCTTTCTATCTGCATTTTATTTGGGGGTTTTAATTTATTTTTAAGCCTAGTTAATTTTTGACTTAATATGCTGTCTAGGTTGGTCAGGTTGATGACCTTATTTCCCAACAAAGGTCCATCTAGTCAATGCTATGGTTTTTCCAGTGGTCAGGTATGGATGTGAGAGTTGAACTGTGAAGAAAGCTGAGTGCCAAAGAATTGATGCTTTTGAACTGTGGTGTTGGAGAAGACTCTTGAGCGTCCCTTGGACTGCAAGGAGATCCAACCAGTCCATCCTCAAGAAAATCAGTCCTGAATAATCATTGGAAGGACGATGCTGAAGCTGAAACTCCAATACTTTGGCCACCTGATGCGAAGAACTGATTCACTGGAAAAGACCCTGATGCAAGGAAAGATTGAAGGCAGGAAGAGAAGGGGACAACAGAGGATGAGATGGTTGGATGGCATCACTGACTCGATGGACATGAGTTTGAGTAAACTCCTGGAATTGGTGAAGCCTGGCGTGCTGCAATCCATGGGGGTCACAAAGAGTCTGACACGACTGAGCGACTGAACTGAACTAAATGTTTGACTAGGTAATATTTTCACACTGTATCAAAAAGTATAACAGGTTATACAGTTAGGAGGTGGTTTTATATATTACCTTCTGTCTAGTAATAGTCAAAGGTTATTATGCAAATATAAGCATAGACACTCCCTTTTTACACAAAGGGAAGCATACTCTGAACCCTAGTCTGTACATTAAGTCCCCTGCATACAGGCGAGTTCTGTTCAGGGAGTGTGTTTATAAGTCCAATTTGTTCATAAGTCCAACAAAGTTAGCCTAGCTACCCAGCTAACAGAATCAGCTATATAGTACTGTATTGTAATAAGTTGATAATACTTTTCATGCAAATAAAACATCAAATTAAGCACAAAAAATAAAAAGATCATTTGTAAACTTACAGTACAATGCCGTGAAAAGGAGAGTAGTCCAATGCAACAGCTGGCACACAGGGGCTGGCATGGAGTGAACAGGCAAGAACAGTTCCTGACCGGAGGAGGGAGAGGAGGCGGGAGATGGCAGAGCTGAAGGATGGTCAGCCATAGGAGATGGAGGGCGAGCTGCAGTGTCACTCCTCCCTGACGTTGATGGCGCAGGTTCTGGGCTTGAAATAAAGACACTGTCCTACTGTAATCTACACAGCTGTTGCTGTTCAGCCACTCAGTCGTGTCTGACTCTTTGCAACCCCACGGACTGCAGCACATCAGGCTTTTATGTCCTTCACTGTCTCTTGGAGCTTGCTCAAACTCATGTCCATTGAGTCGGTGATGCCATCCAACCATCTCATCCTTGTACAGTACTTGTAAAGTAAAATGCACAAAAGCACAGCCACTTGTAGAGGATGCACGCACGTGACAAGCTACATCAGACTTGTGAACTAACTCACCTGCAAGAAGAACACACATTCATATCTCTGAAAGCTTGCAGCTTGAAGGTTCCTATGCAGTGGACTTACTGTAATTTCCTTTGTAATTTAACACTCTGTCTCGGACCAATCTCTGTCAGGATGTAAAAGGCACATGTGGTTGCATTTCACTGTATGTATGGATGTCCCATAATATACTTAATCAGTCTTCTTTTAGGGCAAGGCCCCGCAAATTCTGATGATCTGAGATACAGCTGATGTAATAATAATAGAACAAGCAAGGTGGTGGTGGCTTAGTCGCTAAGTCGTGTCCGAATCCTGCAACCCTGTGGACTGGAGCCCGCCAGGCTCCTCTGTGCTTGGAATTCTCCAGGCAAGAATACTGGAATGGGTTACCATTTCCTTCTTCAAGAGATCTTCCTGACCCAGGGATCAAACCTGGGTCTCCTCCACTACAGGTGGATTCTTTACCACTGGGCCACCAGGAAGACAATCAGTTCAGTTTGGTTCAGTTGAGTTCAGTCGCTCAGTCATCTCTGACTCTTTGTGACCCCACGGACTGCAGCACACCAAGCCTCCTTGTCCATCACCAACTCCCAGAGTTTACTCAAACTCATGTCCATTGAGTCAGTGGTGCCATCCAACCATCTCATCCTCTGTCGTCCCCTTCTCCTGCCCTCAATCTTTCCCAGCATCAGGGTCTTTTCCAATGAGTCAGTTCTTTGCATCAGGTGGCCAAAGTATTGGAGTTTCAGCTTCAGCATCAGTCTTTCCAATAAATATTTAGGAGTGATTTCCTTTAGGATGGACTGGTTGGATCTCCTTGCAGTCCAAGGGACTCTCAAGAGTCTTCTCCAACACCGCAGTTCAAAAGCATCAATTCTTTGCCACTCAGCTTTCTTCACCGTCCAACTCTCACATCCATACATGACCACTGGAAAAACCATGCCTTGACTGGATGGACCTTTGTTGGTAAAGTAATGTCTCTGCTTTTGAATATGCTGTCTTGGTTGGTCATAACTTTTCTTCCAAGTGAGCATCTTTTAATTTAATGGCTGCAGTCACCATCTGCAGTGATTTTGGAGCCTCAAAAAATAAAGTCTGTCACTGTTTCCATTGTTTCCCCATCTATTTGCTGTGAAATGATGGGACCAGATGCTATGATCTTAGTTTTCTGAATTTTGAGTTTTAAGCCGGAAGACAATAAAGGTAATAAAATAAAGCCAATGTGCTTGAATCATGCTGAAACCATCCCCTACTCAAGTTCACAGAAAAGCAGTCTTCCATGAAACCAGTCCCTGATGCCACAAATGTCAGGGACCGCTGTTTTAAGGAACAGATATATTGTTGCTAACCTTTTGCTGTTACAAAATCACCCAAATCTGTTTTTCAATGTGATTTGTTCATTGGAGCCTGAGGAGGCCATCGTGTGATGAAAAGGTCACCACCAGTCACACCAGGGCCCCAAGACAAGGTGTCCCGGTTGTAAAAAAGTGCGTTTCCTACAGTGAGCACACATTTTTACCCACAGAAGTTCAGAGCTGAAGGTTTTCCCCTCTCCTCCTCAATTCTTCCAGGACTTTTTCTGAGAATTTGCCTGCAGTCGAAGGATGTGAAATCCCCTTGCTCTCAGTACACAAGCAACCTCAGGGTGTTACAGATTCAAACAAGACCAAAGGCCACACAATACGGCCCCTAACCTCTGCATTCCTGCTCACCAGGGTTCTTTTCATTCAAAGCCTTTGTATGTTAAGAGATGTGCAGAGATGAGCTAATTTCAGCAAGAAAAAGCATTCAGCACAAGAACACCCTATAGCAAGTGCTCAGTAAATAACAGGTAAACATCAGTGAGCCACCTACAACCCACTTCCTGTGGTCAATAATATAAGAACCATTTAAACACTCCGGCTTCCCAGATGGCTCAGTATTTAAAAAAAAAAAAGTCTGCAATGCAGGGGTTGTGGAAGACCAGGTTTGATCCCTGGGTTGGAAAGATCCCCTGGAAGGGGGCACATTTATCCACTCTACTATTCTTGCCTGGAAAATCCCGTGGACAGAGGACCCTGGTGGGCTAGAGTCCTCGGGTTGCAAAGAGTCAGACAGGACTGAAGCAAGTGAGCAGCTGAAGCAGACGCTCAAGAGAGTCGAATAAACGCTAAAAGGAAAGTTTCCTGCCTGCAGCCCACCGGAGTTTTCCCCAGTTTCTAGGTTAGTGTCTGAGGATCTAAGCCAGACTTCAGCCCTGGATCACATCACAGCACTGGATGTCTGGATTCTGGGATAAAGGCACTGACCGAAGCCAACACTGGTTGTCTGTGTGGTCTAGCCAGAGACCTCTGGGAGTCTTAGACCCTTCTGGGGCCTCCATGAGGTCACAGACAGTCTCATAGTAACACTGAGACCCATCTTTCTCACTCTTGCTCTCTCAATACACCATGGAGTTTTCCAAAAGTTTTGTAACATTTGATACTGCACCAGATTGAATACAGAGGCAGAATGAGAACCCAGCTGTCTTCCAGTAAGCCAGCCATGAAAGAGACTTGAAAAAAAAAACCTGCAAAATAATGTTAATTTCCCCATTAGATTACTTTGCTTTGGAACATGTAGTTTTTTTTTTTTTTTAGGTATATATTATTTATGCCAACCTGTAGTGGGTTTATTATTTTTAGTCAATTAAATGTCTTTTAAATTTCCTGCTTTTACTCTTTTACTTTCTAATACAGTAAAAATGCTCTGGTTAGCAGAGTACACAAAAACAAAAGCTCTTGGAGGTCTGTAGCAATTTTGAAGCGTGTGAAGGGATTCCAAAACCAAAGAGTTTGAGAAACCTGGCCCTTCCAACAAAGAGATGTTGGCTATCAGTTCCTCCACCTTAAGTTCTAGGGGGCCAGCCCACTCGCGGACTTGGCCAAGCTTGTGTCCCCAGCAGCACACAATGCTTGCATGTGCCTGAGGCACGTGTTTTGTGGGGGGTGGGGGGGCAGGCGGGACAACCTGAGGACGTTTTCATTAACTATCACTAAATAGTGCAGCGAACGCAAACGTAGGAAATGGCAACTCAGTCCACCATTCTTGCCTGGAGAATCCCATGGACAGAAGAGCCTGGTGGGCGACAGTCGATGGGGTCGCAGAGGGCCAGACACAACTGAACGACTAACACTTCACTACACTTCAGTGCAAAGGTAGGCAAACGCTCCAAGAGGAAATGGCAAGCCGTTTGGGGTGACTGGCTTATCGTGAAGAGAATAAGCAAACGGACAAAGACTTGGAGATCCAGGTTGAAAGGGAGGGAAAGAGGGAAACACGTAAACAGGTGCGTCCCAGCCAGGGGTGTCCAGCACAGTGGTCCCTCCCCCTCCCCACTGCTGCTCCTCCAGGGGCTCCCCTGCACGTGCTCCATACACACCCCCAGTCCAGGGCTGGGCACCAGGGGTGTCCAGCTCCCCGAGACCACCTTCAGCCTGCATCGCCCGGCCTCACCCACACATCCCTGTGGCTCTGACGAGTCTGCACCTGAATTCCGGCCTTGGAGCCCCACCGCCAGCTCTACTGGGAGCCCATCATGGAATCTGACCGGGGTCCATTTAGCTCAAGCACTGCCGTGTGGCCCGGCAGAGTCCAGCACCATGAATACCCCACATGCAAGGCCCGAGAGCTCCTCCACCCACTCCCCCACCAACATTTAGCACCAGAAGCCTTCCTGATCCTGCCTCATAGATTTGAGGTGGTATCTTCTGCTGTGCATTTTTCCCATCCCTGTGCCTAATGAAGGTCTCCTCCCATGCTTAAGCACCTTTGGGGGTCGACTTCTCCTGTAAATCACCTGTTTTTCCTTCCCCTTTTTTCCATTAGAATTTCTTCTTCTTTTTAAATTGAAGTGTTGTTGATTTACAATGTGGTGTTAGTTTCTGCTGTATAACAAAGTGATTCAGTTGTGTGTGTGTGTGTGTGTGTGTGTTCATTTATATACATATATCTTTTTTCATTATTTTACACTATGGTTTATTCCAAGAACAGTCCCCTGTGCTCTACAGTAAGACCTTACTGTCTGTCTATTTTATATATAGTAGTAGTTTTATGTTCATTTCTAACCCCTAATTTATTCCACACTCCCTTTCCCTCTTTTTGACCATAGTTTGTTTTCTATGTCTGTAAGTCTGTTTCATAAATAAATTCATTTGCATCAGATTTCAGATTCACATATACGTGATATCAGACGGTGTTTGTCTTTCTCTTTCTGAGTTACTTCTCTCAGTATGATAATCTCCAGGTCCATCCATGTTGCTGCAAATGGCATTATCTCTTAGAACGCCATTTCTATCTTACAGGTTTGTAGGTGTTTCTTGTGTATTCTTTATTGGTTTCATTTATGGACATATGTCTCTATAACCTGACTCCACCAATCTGTCATCTTTCTCTAATCTTGTCCATGGGGTCCCAAGGGGCAATAAGGTTTTATTGGGGTTTGGGGGGGTTTTTTGCCTGTAATGTGAGCTTTTAAATTTTGGCTTGCTGATCCTTTTCCCTCTGTAAGGCCATAGACATCTTCCTACATCTTCTTCAACTGAATGTATGGTTTTACCTTTCACTTTTTAGATCTTTAGCCCAGCAAGAGTCAAAGCTGATAATGAAGTTATCTTTACTTTGCAAAAAAAGCCACACAGTGCTTATGTGCATGCTAAGTTGCTTTAGTCATATCTGACTATTTGTGATCCTATGGATTGTAGCCTGCCAGGCTCTTCTGTCCAGGATTCTCCAAACAAGAATACTGGAGTGGATTGCCTTGCCTGGAGAATCCCATGGACAGAGGAGCCTGGAAGGCTGTAGTCCATAGGGTTGCAAAGAGTCGGACACGACCGAAGCAACTTAGCTCACACGGCATGGCTTGTTTTGCAAAGTAAAGATAACTTCATTATCAGCTTTGACTCTTCCTGGACTAAAGATCTAAAAAGTGAAAGGTAAAACCATACATTCAACTGAAGAAACTGTAGGAAAACGTAAACCCAGGCATTTCCTTGCATTGGCCAGAGGGTGCTGTCTTGAGCCTGCACCTCTGGGGATAGCTCAGCAGGTATACCCTAATTCCAGGGGCTGAAGGCATTGGGGAGGCTCCTTGAAATGGAGTGGCTCCATCCGGAGCCCTGGAGAAGAACATCTTTGCCTTCCTCCCCAGGACAAACCCCACTGAGTCCCAGTATGTTGGAGTCATCTTAGTTCATAGTTTCCAAGAAAATCCAATTTGGGGTTCTAGTGTGGTAGGAATAAGCGTCAACAGAGTAGCACTTGAAAGGCGTTCATGGTCCAGTAACTAGCGCCTGCCGTCTACCAGGACCTGTCATAAGCTCTTAGCATCCTTCGTCCCAGGATCTTGCTTGGGTATAAGGTCTCAGCGAAGCCTCGGTGGATACACTCCATGTGTTGAGATATGGAGTGATGCACATTGCACTGCAAGAAACCAATGTCGTTGGCCAGTCTTCCAGCGTCTGCTACAGAAAGCTATTCCGGTACGTCTTGTGAGCCCAGCCCTTCGCTCAAGGGTCCTTGTAACAGTGTGATTGATTGAAACCCAGCTGAGGCCAAAGCATAACCATGGCAAGAAATGCTTGCAACTAAAGTCATAACCCAATGTGGAATCTAAAAAGTTAAAAAGTCAGAGTCATAGGAACACAGAGTAGGATGGTGGCTGTCAGGGTCTGGGTGGGGGAAGCAGGAGAGGCTGGTAAAAGAGCACAGACTTAGCTATCAGGAAGGTCTGAGGACTGAGTGTGTAACTTGGTGACTGTCATCAGAATACCGTGTTGAATAACTGAAAGTTGCTGAAAGAGGGGAACTTCTCACAAACTGGGACGCTGTGGACTGCAGCCCTCCAGGCTCCTCTGTCCATGGGATTTCCTTGGCAAGAATACTGGAGTGGGTTGCCATTTCCTTCTTCAGGGGATCTTCCCGACCCAGGGATCGAACCCTGAAGGAACCTTCCTTGAAGGAATGATGCTGAAGCGCCAATACTTCGGCCATCTGATGTGAAGAGCCAACTCACTGGAAAAGACCCTGGTGCCAAAATGATTGAAGGCAGGAGGAGAAGGGGACGTTGGATGGCGTCATCGACTCAACAGACAAGAGTTTGAGCAAACCCTGGGAGATGATGAAGGACAATGAAGCCCGGGGTGCTGCAGTCCATGGGGTGGCAAAGAGTCAGACACAGCTTAGTGACTGAACAACAAGACGTAGGTTCTCTGCCCCCCAGACCTCAGCGGCCTGAGATAGGCCCCCAGTTCTATGTCAGCTGTGGCAACAGGAGTTCCTCTCCACTCATCCTACGGTTTCCTGAGGTTGTGGCCTCCAGGCTCCAGCCCTGGGGAAGGTCTCCAGCACAGGAACACACAGACACAGATGAAGAGCCGAACACAGCAAACGTGTGCACCCGTGGGCAGCAGTGTGCACGGATATTTGTGTGTGCATGCATGAACACACCTGGAGAGGCATACACGTATGAGAGCATGTGTACCTAAACAGGTGTGCACGCTCTCTCACAAAACCAACTCTCACAGAACACACGCTAGGGTTATTGGCTTTACTGTAGACTGGTGGCCGCAGAGAGATGCTGTTTGTGCTCAGCCACTCAGTCGTGTCCGACTCTGGGACACCATGGCCTGCAGTCCGCCAGGCTCCTCTGTCCATGGGATTTCCTAGGCAAGCGTACTGGAGTGGGTTGCCATGTCCTCCTTCAGGGGATCTTCCCGACCCAGGGATCGATCCTGAGTCTCCTGAGTCGGCAGGGGGATTCTTTACCCCTGACCCACCAGGGAAGTCCAGAGAGAGATGGACAAGGGTTCAGACTGAAGTTCATATGAAAACTCTCTCCAGCTTCAGCCTCACAGCCCCATCACCTCCATCCCTTGACCTGTCTCTCCTTCCTCTTTTCTCAGCCTCCTCTTCTCATCTCTGACAACGCAGGGGGTCTTTTCCTACCCTAAGACTTCCAGGTGTTTTCCAAACAACACAGTGATTTTTCTTCCTGCTTGAGAAGAGTTCTGGTACCAGTTGTTCAGATGATCAATCCTTGTAAATCTCTTCATGTGTAAGAAGAGAGGTACACTCTCAGGAAAGTCCTCTCCTGGGCTAGGCTTCCCCTGTGGATTCTTGAATGATGCTCTGTCACCGGACATGGAATGCTGGTGCCTCTTCAGTATTGCACCGTTCATGTCTTTTCAGGATCAGAACCAGTACCAGGATCGCAGGCGTAGGGTCAGACCAAGTTGTTTGCACTCTGCCTGAGTGAATCTAAAAGAAAACAACACTCCACTTGCCACATTCTCAGTGAACATACAGGCGATTCACAGAGGTGCCTGATAAACGCTTTTAGCCCCTCTGGATATTTTTTACTAACCACTTTCCCCACCCCTAGTTTAATTGCCCATAAAGTTCATCAGCCATGGCAATGACACAGAAATTCTGGAATTCCCAATAGCCAATAGCTGAAGACATGTACAGTTGATACAGACGTTCAGGAATGTAGATGAGCCTATAATTTAAGCACTGAACAAAAGTCTCCATGACTAATAAGCAGAAGCATAATCAAGAGGCAAAGGTTGTCCGAGGAAGAAAATAAATGAAGTTTACCTTCAATTTTAAGCTAGATTCCTAATGGGTTGTCCCAGCTGTGTCGTGGTCAGTATTATTTATTCTACAGTTTAAAAGGGTGACATAAACTCTCCAGTTTCACACTTTGCCCCATTGGAATCCAAGCTAACAAAATCACAAAAGAATTTCTGGTCTCTTCCCACATGCTCATCTGATAAATTGATAATGAGAGCATCAGAATATGTACCTTGCTTGGAAACCAGTGACTATATCAAGGCCACAAAGACTCAGGCGCAACAGAAGTGCTAAACCTAAGGATTTGTGCAATGTCGCGTGACAGTTTTCCAACATTTGCAGAAGCAATTTTGAGACTACCTCTAAAATGTCAGCTTTGGCAAAGACCTCTCCACACACTGCTTCCCACAATCCACACAAAAATGGCAAGAACCAGATATTGGAGCAGCGTTTAAGTGTCTGATTCTCAGTATTTTTGACACCTCCACAAAGACTCACCTTAGAATAGCAGTTAGTGTTTAGTTAAATATTGGTGATGTGTGGCTGGAATTGAAGGCACTCACCACATTTTAAGTAAACACTCAGGCTCTTTTAAAAGCGTTCCCCTTGAAGTGAAGATGCATTTCTCTTGGCCAGGTATAAGGGAAGAGATTCTATCTGTAAGCTTCCAGCTCCTCAGAGCCTCACTGGGGAGTTTAGAACAGGAATGACTACCTGTGTGGTCATTAATAGTGTGTGTGGTCATTAATAGTGGCATGAACTGCTTTCTTCCCAACAGGATTCTGTGCCAATATCTTAAAACAGAAATAATAAATACAGAAATACATATTGCATTTGGGAAAGCATTCCCTTTGCCCTGTCAATTGCAACACATATCCTCCAAGTTACCAAATATTCAGTATCTCATGATTCAATGACTAGGCAAGGACTGGCTTTTAGGAAAGAAAATTGGCTTCGATTATATACTACAACTGAATTAGACCCTATTGAGTATCTGTCTGTGTGTGTGTGTTTAGTCACTCAATTGTGTCTGGCTCTTTTGTGAGCCCATGGACTGTAGGCTGCCAGGCTCCTCAGTCCATGGAATTTGCCAGGCAAGAACACTGAAGTGGTCTGCCAATTCGAACTCCAGGATCTTCCCAACCTAGGGATCAAACCTTTGTCTCTTCATCTCCTGCATTGGCAGGTGGGTTCTTTACCTCTGAGCCATGAGGGAAGCCCCACTGAGTGTCTCAATTCAGTTCAGTTCAGTCAGTCGTGTCTCACTCTTTGCACTCCCTTGGACGGCAGCACACCAGGTTTCCCTGTCTTTCACTATCTCCCAGAGTTTGCTGAAACATGTCCATTGAATCAGTGATGCCATCCAACCATCTCATCCCCTGTCACCCTCTTCTCCTCTTGCCCTCAGTCTTTCCCACCATCAGGGGCTTTTCCAATGAGTCAGCTCTCCACATCATGTGGCCAAAGTATTGGAGCTTCCACTCCAGCATCAGTCCTTCCAATGAATATTCAGGACTGATTTCCTCTGGACTAACTGGTGTGATCTCCTTGCTGTCCAAGGGACTCTCAAGAGTCTTCTCCAACACCACAGTTCAAAAGTTCATCAACCCTTCAGTGTTCAGCCGTCTTTATGGTCCAACTCTCACAACTATACATGACTACTGGAAAAACTCTACGGACCTTCGTCAGCAAAGTGATGTCTCTACTTTTTAATATGCTGTTCTTCTTAATAAGCTTTTCTTCCAAGGAGCAAGGGCCTTTTAATTTCATGGCTGTAGTCACTGTCTGCAGTGATTTTGAAGCCCAAGAAAACAAAGTCTCTCACCATTTCCATTGTTTCTTTATCTATTTGCCATGAAGTGATGGCATGAACCAGATGCCATGATCTTAGTTTTTTGAATGCTGAGATTTAAACCAGCTTTTTCACTCTCCTCTTTCACCTTCATCAAGAGGCTCTTTAGTTCCTCTTCACTTTCTGCCATTAGGGTCGTATCATCTGTGTATCTGAGGTTATTGATATTTCTCCCAGCAATCTTGATCCCAGTTTGTGCTTCATCTGGCCCAGCATTTTCCACGATGTACCCTGCATGGAAGTTAAATAAGCAGGGTCACAATATACAGCCTTGGTGTACTCCTTTCCCGATTTGGAACCAGTCTGTTGTTTCGTGTCCCGTTCTAACTGTTGCTTCTTGACCTGCATACAGGTTTCTCAGGAGGTTGGTAAGGTGGTCTGATATTCCCATCTCTTGAAGAATTTTCCAGTTTGTTGTGATCCACACAGTCAAAGGCTTTATCATAGTCAATGAAGCAGAAGTAGATGTTTTTCTGGAATTCCTTTGCTTTTTCTATGATCTAAGGGATGTTGGCAATTTGATCCCATCAAATGTTATCTCTACCAATAAGACACATTGATCATCTGTTATTTATCAAGTTCAGAAAAATGAAATAACTTGTCCAAGGTCAACCAGCCAAATGGAAGAATCAGAATTCCATAGAGTCAGAATTCCATATTGGTCCATATAGTCTTCTCAGGCTGCCAGAACAAAAATCCACAAACCAGGCAGCTTGAACAATAGAAACATATTTTCTCTCAATTTTGGAGGCTGAGAAGGAGGCCACGGTCAAGGCGTCATGTGGTGGTTTTCTGATGAGAGCGCTCTTCCTGGCTTGCAGACAGCAAGTCCATTCTTGTCTCTTCTTGTGAAAGTCACTCAGTCATGTCCAACTCCTTGTGACCCCATGGATTATATAGTCCATGGAACTCTCCAGGCCAGAATACTGGAGTGGGTAGCCTATCCCTTCTCCAGGGGATCTTCCCAACCCAGGGATTGAACCCAGGTCTTCCGCACTGCAGACGAATTCTTTACCAGCTGAGCCACAAGGGAAGCCCTTGTCTTCTTGTCTCTTCTCACAAGGACCCTAATCCTCTGGGAGCAGGGCCCCACCTTTATGATCTTGCTGAAACTTAATTAATTCCTCAGAGCCCCCAGTTCCAATACAGCCACACCAGTGGTCAGGGCTTCAACATGGGAATTTGAGGAGACACCTTCAGACCAGAGGTCTTCTCCAGTGGCTCAGTGGTAAAGAACCTGCCTGCCAGTGCAGGAGATGCAAGAGACACAGGTTCAATCCCAGGGTCAGGAAGATCCCCTGGAGAAGAAAATGGCCACCCATTCCAGTGTTCTTGCCTAAAAAATTCCATGGACAGAGGAGCCTGGCAGGCTACAGTCCATGGGGTTACAAGGAGTTGGACACACCTGAGTACAGGGCACACACACACACACACACACACACGTACACACACACTCATACCGTAATATGGTCTTTCTACTACACTGTACTTCCTTTCTGTATCAATATATCAATTAGAAAAAATCACATTGACATTTTAGATATTTTTAGTCACAACATCCGCATTAAGACTCAATTTTTTCCTGAGTTGATTATTTTCTACCATCAGACTTTATTTCTACCATTAAGTCATGAGTGAGAACACAAGTTAGCAAGATCGAGTCAATGTTTTTCTAATTTAATCTTCTGTCAGTTTTAATATTACAAATATTTTCTCTTATGTGAAAATACTTGCGTGTCTGCCTTCCCTTCTTTACTGAAGGGAAAGTCTTCTTTATTGAACAGAAATTCTCATTGGTGTATAGTTGCTTTACAATCTTGTGTTAGTCTCCAGTGTACAGCAAAGCGAATCAGCCATACACACACACCAACCCCCTCCGTTCTGGACTTCATTCCCATTCGGGTCATCACAATGCAATAAGTAGAGTTCCCTGGGCTACATAGTATATTTTCATTAGTTATCTATTTTATACATACTATCAACAGTGTATACGTGTCAACACCAAGCTCTCAATTCCTCCCACCTGCTCCTTGCCCACTTGGCATCCATATGTTTGTTCTCTACGTCTGTGTCTCTATTTCTGCTTTGCAAATAAGTTCATCTGTACTATATTTTTAGACTCCACATACACACGTTAATAAACGATCTTTGTTTTTCTCTCAGAAATTCTTCATGTTAATGTGATGGGTAGAATACCATTGGCGCAGACACATTTGGAAGGACAAAGCAGAACTGGGCATTTTGCTCCACTGGGCTCAGAGGACTTTCCCCAGTTCAGTAATCAGCAGGAGTTTATCTAACTACATGATGCCAGCCATACTGACTAAATCTGTTTCCTACTCAGAACAACTGTGGAAGTAAGATATTCCCAAAAGAATACTGAAGCACAAGTCAATGAAAGACAGGAACCATAGAAAAATCAGAGCTGTTCCCAGTTTGAAAGGCATCCTCTTCCTTTAATATTTTGATTCCCTCGCAGAGCAGAAGTCATTTTTCTCTGTGCATCACACACAGAGGGATTGTAAGTGGCATCATGCTCATAGCTAAGGCTCCAGGGATTCAGAGAGGTGGGCCAGATTGTTATAATGATTCAGAGGGACAGGAAACAGCTGTGATATTGATCGCTGCCAGGCCGGAGATGCTTTCAGAGAGAACGGGAATCACAGCTGAGGGTCTAAAACCAAATGGCCATAATGGATAGCAGTTAAGACCACAGGCCTTGGAGTAGACTGGACAAGCGTCAGTTTCCGCTTCCGGCACTTCCTAGCTCCAGGATCTTAGACAAGTCACTTACATGACTAGTGTGGGGCTTGCGTGAGCCTTGGAAGAGAGATGGAAAGGGCTTGAAACAGCCTGGCACTTGGTTTTCCACTTGGAACAAGTGTTTGCCAGTGGAAGTGAATGTACTGGTAAGAACAGATTCAGCATCTATTGATGCTGCAAATTTGCATAAGTGCAAATTCAGCATCTTGACCTTGGGACAGAAAGGAGACTTGCTCTAACTTCCAGGCTCAGCAGGGAGGCTGCAGAGTCCAGCTGAGAAGGTACATGAAGAGAAGACCTTCATCATGGTGTGTCCAGCACTTTGGAAGAACCATCTCAAGTTCCTCCCATTGAGGGTGGGGGAGCTATTCCTGAAAATAGCGTCTTTTTTTCACCTTTTGTTTTTTCATTGTGGTAGAATATACATAACACAAAATTTACCATCTTGATCATTCTTCAGTTAGAGGTCAGTGTCATTAAGCACATTCACACGGTTGAACAACCTTCAGCCACCCTCCAGTCACCATCCCAAACTCAAACCTTGTCTCCATTAAGCAATAAGTCCCTATCCTCCGCCCGTCTCCCCCCACATCCACTATTCCATTTGTGTCTGTGTGAGTGTGACTACTCCAGGAACCTCATATCAAGTAGAATCTTTACAGAATTTGTCTTGCTGTGATTGGCTTATTTCACTTATCATCATTGGAATGTGTGTTAGAATTTCACCCTTTTGAAGGCTGAATAATATTAGTAATAAGCAATGAGGCTGAACAATCCTGTGGATGGAGCACACTTTGCTTATCCACTCATCCATCGATGGACGCTCACGTTTCTTCCACTGCCTGGCCACTCTGAGTGATGCTGATGAGCAGTCATGGACACACAGAGCTGTCTCCATCGCTGCCACCACTCACAGTGCTTTCTAACTCCTCCCAGCCCTGAAGATCTTCCCTCTACCAGGCTCTCTGATGACATTAACACCCAGGCTCCTTCCTCCCAGCCTCAGTGAAAGCAATGCTGACGCCGTGCCTTCCCTCTGTATTCATCTGGGGAGGTGACTGTTCCAGGACAAGTTCCAGGACAATTCTCAGAAAGCAGGTGGTAGAGCCCAGAGTTCCCCCTTGCTGTGCAAGTGCAAATGACACAGTGTCAACCCGCCCGCTGAGTGGCCCAGAGAAGTCACTGTCTTTCTTGCCAGAAATATCTGGGGACCTGCCTTAGTAGGTAGCTTTCCTTGGTGGCTATTATCAGGTTCTATGCAATGCAAACCTCAGATAATTGCATCACATCCCATAAATTATTTGTATGTGTGTGTGTGACTAATGTAGATCAGGACTCAAGAGCACTGGGTAAAGAAAATGACCTAGAGTTTCCAAAGGAAGACCTCCAAGCAGGAGGCCTCCACACAAGCCTGGTGACCTCAAGGATGACTCTCTGGGGGCTGTGGATCCTAAGCCAGAGCTCAGCACTCCTCCAACTGGGTGACTGCCATCCACCCTCAAGTGTGAGCCAGGATGGCTTCACCACGCATCCCTGGAGCAAAGGTGTGACCAGAAGATCTGAGGGCAGGGACAGAAACACAGAGGAGAGGATAAAAAGTCCAATATTTAGTTGGTGACCAGTGTACCTATTTTAAGAATAAAGCAGTCAGCTACAAAGTAAGGTAGAATCCAAAAATTCTCATGAATTTGTACAGAACATGAAAAGGTCTAATTGAAACACTCTGAGACCAGCTCCACATTGGTACCAAAAATGTATTAATATAACCTGTCCTGGGTGCACCACTCCTTGGAGAGGTCAATGCCATAGTTAGGAAGGAACTGACAGAACAAAGAAGGAACCAGCCCCCTCTCCTGGTTCCCTTTCCCCCAGGCTGAGGGAGGAGGGAAGGAAGGAGTTTTCATGAGGACGAGGGGCTGGACACGTTCTAATTACTAACCTGAGATTTGCGGGGAACAAGGGACCCAGAGGATTTTCACTGATCTGAGAGAAGCCAGAAGAGAAAAGAGGCTTCGCAGGTGGACAGAGGTTAAGAGCTCCCCAGCGCAGGGGACACAGTTTTGACCTCTGGTCCAGGAAGGTTCCGCGAGCCTAGGATCCCTAAGCACGTGGGCCACAACCAGAGAAGCCACTGCAGCGAGACGCCCAGGCATCTCACCTGGAGAGAGTAGCCCCACTTGCCGCAGCTACAGAAGGCCCCAAGGAAGCAACCAAGGCCTCAGTTCAATTCAGTTCAGTCGCTCAGTCATGTCAGACTCTTTGCGATCCCATGGACTACAGCATGCCAGGCCTCCCTGTCCATCACTAACTCCTGGAGCCTACCCAAACTCATGTCCATTGACTCAGTGATGCCATCCAGCCATCTCATCCTCGGTCATCCCCTTCTCCTCCTGCCCCCCAATCCCTCCCAGCATCAGAGTCTTTTTCAATGAGTCAGTTCTTTGCATTGGGTGGCCAAAGTATTGGAATTTCAGCTTCAGCATCAGTCCTTCCAATGAACACCCAGGACTGATCCCCTTTAGGATGGACTGGTTGGATCTCCTTGCAGTCCAAGGGACTCTCAAGAGTCTTCTCCAACACCACAGTTTGAAAGCATCAATTCTTTGGTGCTCAGCTTTCATCACAGTCCAGCTCTCACATCCATACATGACTACTGGAAAAACCATAGCCTTGACTAGATGGACATTTGGTGGCAAAGTAATGTCTCTGCTTTTCAGTATACTATCTAGGTTGTTCATAACTTTCCTTCCAAGGAGTAAGTGTCTTTTAATTTCATGGCAGCAATCACCATGCAGTGATTTTGGAGCCCAGAAAAATAAAGTCTGACACTGTTTCCCCTGTTTCCCCATCTATTTCCCTTGAAGTGATGGGACCAGATGCCGTGATCTTAGTTTTCTGAATGTTGAGCTTTAAGTCAACTTTTTCACTCTCCTCTTTCACTTTCATCAGGAGGCTTTTTAGCTCCTCTTCACTTTCTCTCATAAGGCTGGTGTCATCTGCATATCTGAGATTATTGATATTTCTCCCAGCAATCTTGATTCCAGCTTGTGCTTCTTCCAGCCCAGTGATTCTCATGATGTACTCTGCATAGAAGTTAAATAAGCAGGGTGACAATATATAGCCTTGACAGACTCCTTTTCCTATTTGGAACCAGTCTGTTGTTCCATGTCCAGTTCTAACTATTGCTTCCTGACCTGCATACAGATTTCTCAAGAGGCAGGTCAGGTGGTCTGGTATTCCCATCTCTTTCAGAATTTTCCACAGTTGATTGTGATCCACACAGTCAAAGGCTTTGGCATAGTCAATAAAGCAGAAATCGATGTTTTTCTGGAACTCCCTTGTTTTTTCCATGATCCAACGGATGTTGGCAATTTGATTTCTGGTTCTTCTGCCTCTTCTAAAACCAGCTTGAACATTTGGAAGTTCACAGTTCACATATTGCTGAAGCCTGGCTTGGAGAATTTTGAGCATTACTTTACTAGCATGTGAGATGGGTACAATTGTGCAGTAGTTTGAGCATTCTTTGGCATTGCCTTTCTTTGGGATTGGAATGCAAACTGACCTTTTACAGTTGATTGTGATCCACACAGTCAAAGGCTTTGGCATAGTCAATAAAGCAGAAATCGATGTTTTTCTGGAACTCCCTTGTTTTTTCCATGATCCAACGGATGTTGGCAATTTGATTTCTGGTTCTTCTGCCTCTTCTAAAACCAGCTTGAACATTTGGAAGTTCACAGTTCACATATTGCTGAAGCCTGGCTTGGAGAATTTTGAGCATTACTTTACTAGCATGTGAGATGGGTACAATTGTGCAGTAGTTTGAGCATTCTTTGGCATTGCCTTTCTTTGGGATTGGAATGCAAACTGACCTTTTCCAGTCCTGTGGCCACTGCTGAGTTTTCCAAATTTGCTGGCATATTGAGTGCAGCACTTTCACAGCATCATCTTTCAGGACTTGAAATAGCTCCACTGGAATTCCATCACCTCCACTAGCTTTGTTCATAGTGATGCTTTCTAAGGCCCACTTGACTTTACAGTCCAGGATGTCTGGCTCTAGGTGAGTGATCACATCATCTTGATTATCTTGGTCGTGAAGATCTTTTTTGTATAGTTCTTCTGTGTATTCTTGCCACCTCTTCTAAATATCTTCTGCTTCTGTTAGGTCTATACAATTTCTGTCCTTTATCGAGCCCATCTTTGCATGAAATGTTCCCTTGGCATCTCTAATTTTCTTGAAGAGATCTCTAGGCTTTCCCATTCTGTTGTTTTCCTCTATTTCCTTGCATAGATCACTGAAGAAGGCTTTCTTATCTCTTCTTGCTATTCTTTGGAACTCTGCATTCAGATGCTTATATCTTTCCTTTTATCCTTTGCTTTTTGCTTCTCTTCTTTTCACAGCTATTTGTAAGGCCTCCCCAGACAGCCATTTTGCTATTTTGCATTTCTTTGCCATGAGGATGGTCTTGATCCCTGTCTCCTGTACAATGTCACGAACTTCCATCCATAGTTTATCAGGCACTCAGTCCCCTATAATAAAAAGGACATCTTTTGTGGGTGTTAGTTCTAAAAGGTCTTGTAGGTCTTCATAGAACCATTCCACTTCAGCTTCTTCAGTGTTATTGGTTGGAACATAGGCTTGGATTACCGTGCTATTGAATGGTTTGGCTTGTTTTTGAGATGGCATCCAAGTACTGAATTTCAGACTCTTTTGTTGGCCATGATGGCTACTCCATTTCTTCTAAGGGATTGCTGCCCACAGTAGTAGATATAATGGTCATCTGAGTTAAATTCACTCATTCTAGTCCATTTTGGTTTGCTGATTCCTAGAATGTTGATGTTCACTCTTACCATCTCCTGTTTGACCACTTCCAATTTGCCTTATTCATGGACCTGACATTCCAGGTTCCTATGCAATATTGCTCTTTATAGCATTGGATCTTGCTTCTATCACCAGTCACATCCACAGCTGGGTATTGTTTTTGCTTTGGCTCCATCCCTGCATTCTTTCTGTAGTTATTTCTCCATTGATCTCCAGTAGCATATTGGGCACCTACCAACCTGGGGAGTTCCTCTTTCAGTATCCTATCATTTTGCCTTTTCATACCGTTCATGGGGTTCTCAAGGCAAAAATACTGAAGCAGTTTGTCATTCCCTTCTCCAGTGGACCACATTCTGTCAGACCTCTCAGCATGACCCGTCTGTCTTGGTTGGCCTGACACGGCATGGCTTGGTTTCATTGAGCTAGACAAGGTTGTAGTCCATGTGATCAGATTGGCTAGTTTTCTGTGATTATGGTTTCAGTGTGTCTGCCCTCTGATGCCCTCTCACAACACCTACTGTCTTACTTGGGTTTCTCTTACCTTGGACATGGGGTATCTCTTCACGGCTGCTCCAGCAAAGTGCAGCCACTGTTCCTTACCTTGGACGAGGTCACCCCTCCTGACCTTGAACGTGGAGTAGCTCCTCTCAGCCCTCCTGCGCCCACGCAGCTGCCACTCCTTGGACGTGAGGTTTTTAGAGTGGGAGCTATTCCTACTTTCAAGCTTATGAACAATGCTGCAGCGAAGATCCATGCACAAGCTTTTGTGTGGACGTGTGTTTTCACGTCTCTTGGGTGTGTGCCTAGGAGTAGCATTACTGGGTCATACAAAACTCTAACCTTTAGAGAAATTGCCAAATCATTTTCCACAGCAGATAAACTACTTTATTTCCACCAGCAATATACAGGGTTTCAATTTTGCCACATCATTGCTACAATTACTAAAGGAGTCTCTTTGCTTTTTTATTATTCCACTTTGGTGGGTGGGTATGAATTGCTAACTCACTGTGGTTTTGATTTTCATTTCCCTAAAGACCAACACGCATCTTTTCATGTGCTTTCTAGCTATTTGTGCATCTTCTTTAAGTCGCATCTATTCAGATTTTTTTTAAGGTGGACCATTTTTAAAGTGTTTATTGAATTTGTTACAATATTATTTCTGTTTTTTTTTTTTTCACCCTTTGAGGCATGTGTGATCTTAGCTCCCTGGCCAGGGATCAAACCTTCACCCCCTGCATTGGAAGGCAAAGTCCAATCTATGGGACCACCAACGAAGTCCCGTATTCAGACTCTGTGCCTATTTTTTAATAACTCAATTGCTCATCTTTTTAGTATTGAGTTTAAGAGTTCTTCATAAGTTCTGAATACTATACTCATATTGGTTAAATTGCCTAAAAATACTTCCTCCCATTCTGTGAACTGTCTGTTCACTTTCTTGATTGTATTCTTGGAAATGTTTCTGCTGTTTAGCCACTCAGTCATGTCCTACTTTTTGCAACATCATGGACTATAGCCTGCCAGGCCCCTCTGTCCTTGGGACTTCCCAGGCAAGAATACTGGAGTGGGTGAGCCATTTCCTTCTGCAGGGGAACCTTCCCCACCCAGGGACTGAACCCACATCTCCTGCAATGGCAGAAGAATTCTTTACCATTGAGCCATTTTGAAACACAAAGCTTTTCAATTTTGTTGAAGTCTAATTAATCTATTTTTTCCCCTTTGTTGCTTATGCTCCTGGTGTTATATCTAAGAAGGTGTAGGTATAAAAAACTCAGTCGTGTCCGACTCTTTGCCACCTCATGGACTATACGGTCCACGGAATTCTCCAGGTCAGAATACTGGAGTGAGTAGCCTTTCCCCTCTCCAGGGGATCTTCCCCACTCAGGGACGTAACCCAGGTCTCCCACACTGCAGGCAGATTCTTTACCAGCTGATCCACCAGGGAAGCCCATTTTACAGTTTTAGTTCTTAGGTTTAAGTCCATGAGCACATCTGGTATATGACATAAGAAAGACTCCAACTTTTCATATGGACATTCAGCTATCCACTTTTCATATGGACATATGTCACTTTTCATGTGGACATTCAGCTGTCCCAGCACCATTTTTTCCAGCATCTTATATTTGTATTTGTTACCTTTGGCAGGCCTAGTCAGAGATTTAGCCACTGAAACAAAGTGGGGAGCTCCCTCATGCTTGGCAGTTTCGGGCTGATCTTTTCTGGAGAAGGTAGCCATCCTTTTCTTTCCTCCCTGCATGAGTTCACATTTTCCTCCAGCTCTTGGCCTTAAGCACCGGGCAAGGGCTGCCGAGCACAAACTGCAGGTTGTCAGCTCGTGTTGCCAGTGGCATCACTGTTGTCCCAGAGTCAAAACGGGTGCCTTTTGGACTCTCTGGGCCCTGCAGGTAGACTGTGGCCCTCCCTGCTCTCTGCTGCCTCGGTTCTAAGAGATCTTCAGGTCCTCAGGCCACCGGTCCCAGGGTGCAGAAGTTTCTGCCTGTGAGGACTGAACCACGTGCTGGACTGCGGTCCTATGAGCTGGCATCAGGGTAATTTGACACAGCCGCTTGCTGCAAGAAGACTCAGCCCAGTGGCCTGTGCCTGGCATTTAGCCTGGACGCCAAACGGGTAATTTGCTTTAAGGTTCAGACTCAACATGGCTCATAACTTTCTTCTAAGGCCCTGGAGTCACTTCCCCAGACCTCTGTTGTCTAACCAAGGTGACTTACTCATTAGCAAGAGTGAATAATGCCTCAATGCATCACTGGATTTCCCCCTAAAGCCCTGCTGGGGTGTGCCTGATGGGGCGTAATCTCACCTGCAGAGCTGGAGTTGGGCAAGTGTCTACGAGGCCCAGCCTGTCTTGAGTCATACCTGAGAACCATAAGTGAACAACTCCAAGGCCCATTGGGCCAAATTGGGTGGGAGTGAGGGGTTGGGCAGAGAGTCATCAACACTTCTGCATTAACAGACGTCTGTCTCTTAATGACCCCTGAGACGAAAGCAAAAGAACCAAAAATAGATCCACCTTTTCCATTCAAGACAGGCTCTTTTTTTTCTAACTTCCCAGTGGAAAACACACGGTTAAACTCTCCCAGCGGAAAACACACCATTAAACTCTCACTTTGTTATTAAATTAATTAAATGCGTCATCACAATTGCATCTTGTCTTTTCTTACCGTATCAGTGAGGGTTCTACTGGAGCAACAGAACCAGCTCTGTGTGTGTGTGTGTGTGTGTAGACAAATAGGCAGACAGATGACCTGATTTCAAGGAAGTGGCACCTGCAGTTCTGGTGTCTGGCCGTAGGGTGGGCTGTAAAATCTCAGGCAGGAACTGAAGGTAGAATTTCTTCCTCCTCGGGAAAGTCTCGGATGTGCGCTGAGAGCCTCTTAACTGACTGCACGAGGCCTGTCCACAGTACTGAGGACAATATAATCTTGACTTAAAGTCTGCTGATCACTGAGGTTAAATCAACATCCTGCCTACATAATGTCTCCACAGCAGCACCTGGATTAGCATTTAATGAAATCACTGGACAGCATAGCTGGCCAGGTTGACACATGAAATCAACCATCGAACCGTGAAATGCTTTTCTGTTGCTGGGGGAGGGAGGCCAGCATCCCTTCCCAGATGAAGATGCTGAGACACGCACACCAGGTGAGGAATCTGCTGTCCCCCTCGAGGTCGCACAGACGCAAGCGACTGAACAGTCAGGCTTCAGTGGTTGTGGCGCACGGGCTTAGTTGCTCCACTGCGAGTGAAATCTTCCCTGACCAGGGATCAAAGCTGTGTCCCCTACGTTGGCAGGCAGATTCCGATCCACTGCACCACCAAGGAAGTCCCACTGCCTGTTATTGCAAGTAACATTTTATTGGAACACAGCTGTGACCATTCATTTAAGTATCACACATAGCTGCTCTCATGTTATAATGGCAGTATTGAGTTATTCTCTAAATGACCAGCAAAACTTTAAAAATCTATTCGGTCCCTTATAGGAAAGCTGTAGCTTTCCAGCAAGAAGGTGCTTTTCCTCCTGCCCCATCAGGAAAGCAAGCATGTTCTTCAATTCCAGAATTCCTTACAACTCAGGGACTAGAAATCATTGTGAGGTTTCCAGTGTTCACTGCAGCACTATTTACAATAACCAAGTATGGAGAAACCTTATATGTCCATCGACAGATAAATGGATAAAGAAGATGTGGTACATGTCCACAACAGAATATTACTCAGCCATGAAAAAGAATGAAGTAATGCCATTGGCAGCAACATGTTGGACCTGGAGGTTATCCTACTAAAGAAGTCAGACAGAGAAAGACAAATATCAGACTGTATCTTTTATATGCTTCCCTGATAGCTCAGTTGGTCAAGAATCCACCTGCAATGCAGGAAACCTCAGTTTGATTCCTGGGTTGGGAAGATCCACTGGAGAAGGGATAGGCTACCCATTCCAGTATTCTTGGGCTTCCTTTGTAGCTCAGCTGGTAAAGAATCTGCCTGCAATGCAGAAGACTCTGGTTCGATCCCTGGGTTGGGAAGATCCCCTGGAGATCTACCCACCCCAGTATTCTGGCCTGGAGAATTCCATGGGCTGTATAGTCTATGGGTCGCAAAGAGTCGGATATGACTGAGTGACTTTCACTTTCATCTCTTATATGTGGAATCTTAAGGATGCAAATGAACTTATTTCCGAAACAGAAAGGGTTTCACAGACATATTACTAACAATAGGAAACAAGCTTACAGCTACCAAAGGGGGAAGGGGTTTTGGGGAAGGAATAAATTAAGAGCTCGAGATTAACATCACTACCATATATAAAATAGACAACCAACAGGACCTATTGGTCTAAGGACCTATTGTATAAGACAGGGAACTCTACTCAATATTCCATAATAACCTAAATGGGAAAAGAATCTGGGAAGAATGAATATATGTATATGGACTGCAAGGAGGTCCAACCAGTCCATGCTAAAGGTGATCAGTCCTGAGTGTTCACTGGAAGGACTGATGTTGAAGCTGAAACTCCAGTACTTTGGCCACCTGATGTGAAGAGCTGACTCATTTGAAAAGACCGTAATGCTGGGAAAGATTGAAGGCAGGAGGAGAAGGGGACGACAGGATGGGATGGTTGGATGGCATCACCAACTTTGGGTGGACTCCGGGAGTTGGTGATGGCAGGGAGGCCTGGCGTGCTGCAGTCCACGGGGTTGCAAAGAGTCGGACAGGACTGAGCGACTGAACTGAGACTGAGATAAGTGAATCATTTTTCTGTACACCCACAACTAACACAGCACTGTAAATCAACTATATTCCAATAAATTTAAAAAAACCGCTGGATTGTGGCCTTTAGAAGGATGACTTTTACGGTATATACATATAAAAAAAGTTAGTTGTGGGGCTTTGAGAACGGCCCATGCAGATCCCCCCAACCCTGCCCTTTGCTAGGCGGAGGCTCCCCATGAAGGGGGCAAGGCCATGGAGGCAGAGCCTCAGGGTGAAGTGCCCCCCAAAGTGCTTAAACTCTGTGCAGAATCTGGTTTAACTGCTGGCCCAGTCCTTATTGACTGGTTGCCCTCAGTGAAATTCCAGGGAAGAGATTCCACAGGATCAGAGGGTTTCTTTCAAGGAAGTCGAGATTCTTGGGGATCTGATGAGGGAACTGGAACTTGAGGCCCTAGGAAGGTGACATCATGTGTTCCCTCCTCGAGGAAAACACCAGCCCAAGGACTGGTGAGGACCAAGGGAGAAAGGGACACACCACTTCTTCCCCTCGCATCGTCACACGCCTGGAGCTCCAGAGTGGGGGCTTCAGGCCCTAAAATCTGCCGGGTCTTAATTGCCAGAGGGTCCCCAAGGAGGCTGGCCTCCCACAGGAAACTGCAAATTCACTGTGACAGTTGCTAGGATCCAGACAAGGAGCCATTCAGATGCCTTCCCCGCCACCTGCCCCCACCCCTGCCCCATATCAGAAGGTGCCACGCCTCCCAGGTTAGTAACTAGCTTGAGTAATTTCAAGTCAGAGCAAGAGTTCCCAGGGAAACCTTCATCTGCACGCTTTCCTGAAATAATTGAAACCCTCTGCCAACTTTCTGAAGTCCCAGGTGTGGGATGAAGCTGCCTTCTCTGTAGGCAGGTCTTCCAAGGAGAGTTCAGCCACCTCCAAGGACTGAGATTGATCAGTAGCCCCGCTGTGAGATGTCAGTGTCCTCTTGGTCTGCCCTGTCTAGGTGGGCAACTGACATGAAATATGTGTGTACTTCAGTGGTGTGTATTCCAGATGAGGGGGTCATCTCAAATATCTACTTTCCCCAAAATGTGGCACAGACCCCCACATCTCCCTGCCAACCCAGCAGGATTTCCCCAGAATTTCAAATTATTTGCAGAGCCACACAGCCATTTATCACACTGATGCCATGTGGAGCTTCTCAAAGGGAATCTGGAAAAATTACATGCTGCTCAAGAAAAGGAAAAAATATTCCATCTTCCGCTACCCTAAGGGAAGCCAGAAATTAAACTTGTTTTTCCAAGACACTCATACCAGAGGCGTTACAAGCGACCCAGGGAGATTTCCCATCAAAGGGATTCAAGACAATGACAATTTTCAACATGATTAGAATTGCAACTGCAGAAATGACTGCTCTGCTACTCAGAAACTTTTTTAATTGCTTTGGCTGATCTCTACCCTTGCTTCCAGTAATTTTATTACTATTATTGGGTTTGGGGTTTCTTTTTTATGAAACATCTCAGGGTATTTTCAACAGTTGTCATGGAGAATTGACACCAGAGAAACTTGCTGAAGAAAAATTATTTCAAAGGCATGTGTCCTCAAGACAAACACACCAAAAAAAAAAAAAAAAAAAGGCTTTGCAAGAGAACATTATGAGTACTTTGAAGAGAAAAATATTGTGATGCGATCTATAAATTCACTTCTCCCTCTAGGTCACATTTGGATGCCTACCACCTGCCATCACCTACAAATTAATGGCTTTTATTACAATGTTATGATCACACATGACAGCAAATACGAGACATTAATAAACTGACAAAGCATAATTAACACAACGGATAAGTGATCGAAAAACAATCGCAAATGAAAGCTCTAACGAGTGGCAGAAGGCATCCAGGAACCTGACTGCCTGCCAGTGTTTGGAACTATTTTTTATTGAAACCATTTGTCAACTCCAAGACCAAGGCTGATATCAGGACACATTTCATAACTCTAAGCAAGTTTAGAGGATGACTCCTGAAGAGTAACCCACAAAGTCACTCAACGAGTCCACACAAGTTCCTTAACGTTGGGTATGAAGACAAAGCAGTCTGCATTTTTCACAAATGCGTACATACATAAGACCTGAAGGGCTTCCTTGATAGCTAGTAAAGAATCCGCCTGCAGTGTGTGAGACCTGGGTTCGATCCTTGGGTTGGGAAGATCCCCTGGAGAAGGGAAAGGCTACCCACTCCGGTATTTTGGCCTAGAGAATTTCACAAAGAGTCAGACATGACTGAGCAACTTTCACTTTCACTTCACCTTCATAAGACCTGAACCACTGTTCCTTTCAGCCATAAGGACCGTAGACATATTTGGAGTCAGGTGACAAATGGACAGGGCACAAAATACCACAGGGCCAAGCTGTGGAAGAAAATGTGGTCGGTGCTCCCAGGCCCTGCAGTCTACATGGCTGGGGTTGCCACGCAGGAAGTACGAGGAAGGAAGTACAGAATTCCAAGGCCCATGTCTTCTTTCTAGTGTGATGGAGCTTTGAGAAAAAACATCTAAGAGAAGGCCAAGAATCAGAATAGGAAAATCAAACCATCGGCGGGACAAATTGGAAGCGTAGCGTTAGCATACATACCCTACCTCACCACAGGTGAAATAGACGCCTGGTGGGGAGCTGCTGTACAGCAGGGAGCTCAGCTCAGTGCGCAGAAGGTGGGATGGGGGCGTGGAGGGCTCAAGAAGGAGGGGATATATGCATATGCATATGGCTGATTCAGGCTTCCCAGCTGGCTCAGTGGTAAAGAAGCAGGAGACACAGTAGGAGATGAGAGTGATCCCTGGATCTGGATGGCAGAAGCAAATGGCAACCCACTCCAGGATTCTCGCCTGGGAAATCCCGTGGACAGAGGAGCCCGGCAGGCTGCGCTCCATGGATTTGCGAAGAGTTGGACACGACCGAACAACTAACAACAATGGCTGATTCACTTCACTGTACAGCAGAAACCAACAAAACAATGCAGAGGATCATACTCCAATTAAAACATTAAAAAGAAATAGACATTTAAAAAGAAAAAAACGAAAATCCGATTGTCCTCTCTCTTCCCTTTTGCTGCTGCTGCTGCTGTTAAATCGCTTCAGTCTTGCCTGGCTCTGTGCGACCCCATAGACGCCAGCCTACCAGGCTCCCCTGTCCCTGGGGTTCTCCAGGCAAGAATGCTGGAGTGGGTTGCCATTTCCTTCTCCAATGCATGAAAGTGAAAAGTGAAAGGGAAGTCACTCAGTCACATCTGACTCTTAGCGACCCCATGGACTGCAGCCCACCAGGCTTCTCCGTCCATGGGATTTTCCAGGCAAGAGTACTGGAGTGGGTTGCCACTGCTTCTCCGCTCCTCTCTTTTAGATGCTACCTAGACATTTTTTCCTTGTTTCATAGTCTCCTTTGAGAAATTTAGAACATTCCAGTTTTAAGTCTCATCTGTCATTTTTTTTTTCCCGTACTACATCCCAAGTTCAACTGGAAAGCCATGAGGGAGAGGCCATCAGAGCAAGAAAAGAATGTTTAAAAGGAAGGGGGAGGGGAAGAAAAGCTACGACCTCAGCAGGCAGAACAGAGCCAAGAAGATGGACCTCACAGAGCTGCCAAGATCTGGCTCACAGGGAGGTGAGACAGTTTGGGAAGGCTCCCTGCAAAAGAAAGAAAGAAAGAAATCCTGTTCCTGAAACAGCAGGTCTGGCTTTCTTGCATGGCTGTGCACCTGTTTGCTAATTTTATTTTTTATAACCCGTGTACTAATTTTAACCTCTCCCTTTCCCACCTGTCCCCACGCCCTTCTGAGCACTGAAGAGTCTCAAGAACTTGGATGGAGGAGCTGGGACACGCCCTTCTGGTTCCTTCCAGCCTTGTCTGGAGATTTCTTTCAGAAGCTCTCCAGTGTCTGTTCCTGATCACCCACAAAACACCCTTTCCCCCTCTAGGCTCATCCTACAAACAAACCTTCTCAAGATGTCATCAGAGTCCTTGGCCAGTTCCCGGTGGGAGGGATGGGTCCCAGGGAGCTCTTTCTCTCCTGTGTTGATTTCCTGCTGTAACAAATGATCACAAACGCACTGGCTTAAAACAACAGAGATACGTCATCTTACAATTCTGGGGTCAGACATCTGACATGGGCACCAAAGCCGAGGTCTCAGCAGGTCTGATTCCTCCTGGAAGCTCTGGGGACAGTCTGTTTCCTGGTCTCTTCAGCTTTCTGGCGGCAGCCTGCATTCCACGGGCCCTCCCTCCGTCTTCAAAGCCGACAGCAAGATCTAGTCAGCAGGAGCCAACACGTGGAGGGCCCATATTTGGCTGCTAGGTAGTTTCATACATGTGACTGTTTCCATTCCAGCAGGGAGAGTTGCGGTGCTGGAGAAGACTCTTGAGAGTCCCTTGGACTTCAAGGAAATCAGCCAGTCCATCCTAAAGGAAATCAACCCTGAATATTCATTGGAAGGATCGATGCTGAAGCTGAAACTCCAATAATCTGGCCACCTGATGCAAAGAACTGACTCACTGGAAAAGATCTTGATCCTGGGAAAGATTGAGGGCAGGAGGAGAAAGGGACAGCAGAGGATGAGATGGTTGGATGGCATCACTGACTCAGTGAACATAACTTTGAGCAAACTGCAATCCACAGGGTCACAAAGAGTCAGACATGACAGCGACTGAACCACAACAACAGGGAGAGTTGAGAGCGGCCCTCAGTTTTTTATTTTGGCAAATGAGAGTGAGCTGTTTCAAATCCTGAAAGATGATGCTGTGAAAGTGCTGCACTCAATTTGCCAGCAAATCTGGAAAACTCAGCAGTGGCCACAGGACTGGAAAAGGTCAGTTTTCATTCCAATTCCAAAGAAAGGCAATGCCAAAGAATGCTCAAACTACCTCACAATTGCACTCAATCTCACATGCTAGTAAAGTAATGCTCAAAATTCTCCAAGCCAGACTTCAGCAATACGTGAACTGTGAACTCCCTGATGTTCAAGCTGGTTTTAGAAAAGGCAGAGGAACCAGAGATCAAATTGCCAACATCCGCTGGATCATGGAAAAAGCAAGAGAGTTCCAGAAAAACATCTATTTCTGCTTTATTGACTATGCCAAAGCCTTTGACTGTGTGGATCACAGTAAACTGTGGAAAATTCTGAAAGAGATGGGAATACCAGACCACCTGACCTGCCTCTTGAGAAATCTGTATGCAGGTCAGGAAGCAACAGTTAGAACTGGACATGGAACAACAGACTGGTTCCAAATAGGAAAAGGAGTACGTCAAGGCTGTATATTGTCACCCTGCTTATTTAACTTATATGCAGAGTACATCATGAGAAATGCTGGACTGGAAGAAACACAAGCTGGAATCAAGATTGCTGGGAGAAATATCAATAATCTCAGATATGCAGATGACACCACCCTTATGGCAGAAAGTGAGGAGGAGCTAAAAAGCCTCTTGTTGAAAGTGAAAGAGGAGAGTGAAAAAGTTGGCTTAAAGCTCAACATTCAGAAAACGAAGATCATGGCATCTGGTCCCTTCACTTCATGGGAAATAGATGGGGAAACAGGAGAAACAGTGTCAGATTTTATTTTGGGGGGGCTCCAAAATCACTGCAGATGGTGACTGCAGCCATGAAATTAAAAGACGCTTACTCCTTGGAAGAAAAGTTATGACCAACCTAGATAGTATATTCAAAAGCAGAGACATTACTTTGCTGACTAAGGTCCGTCTAGTCAAGGCTATGGTTTTTCCTGTGATCATGTATGGATGTGAGAGTTGGACTATGAAGAAGGCTGAGTGCCGAAGAATTGATGCTTTTGAACTGTGGTGTTGGAGAAGACTCTTGAGAGTCCCTTGGACTGCAAGGAGATCCAACCAGTCCATTCTGAAGGAGATCAACCCTGGGATTTCTTTGGAAGGAATGATGCTCAAACTGAAGCTCCAGTACTTTGGCCACCTCATGTGAAGAGTTGACTCGTTGGAAAAGACCCTGATACTGGGAGGGATTGGGGGCAGGAGGAGAAGGGGACAACCGAGGATGAGATGGCTGGATGGCATCACGGACTCAATAGACGTGAGTCTGAGTGAACTCCGGGAGTTGGTGATGGATAGGGAGGCCTGGCGTGCTGCGATTCATGGGGTCGCAAAGAGTCGGACACGACTGAGCAACTGAACGGAATCGAACAGAAATGAGAGTGTCCTTTACTGAGACAGTGGACAAAATACAAGAAGGGGGCTTGATGAGAGTAGGTCATGGTATTTCCTCATTCATTTGTTAGACAATTATTCATTGACTTAACTATTCTTTGATTTTGTTTAATTTTTGTTTTACATTGGAGTAGAGTTGCTTAACAATGCTGCGTTAGTTTCAGGCATACAAAAAAGTAATTCAGTTATATCCATGCAAGTATCCATTCTTTATCAAATTTTCCTTCCATTTATGTTTTTACACAATACTGAGCCAAGTTCCAGGTGCTATACCATAGGTCCTTGTTGGTTATCTATTTTAAATATACTAGTGTGTACACATCATTTATATTGAATACTAATAAATCCATAATACATGAATATTAATTTGTTCATTCCTTTGTAAATATTGCTTGAGACTTCTATGTGCCACACAATGTGCTCTTGGCACTCTTAGACAGCGGTGAATGAGATGAATAATGTCTCTGGCCTGGGAGTTTCATGTCTTTTGCTATGAGACAGGGAGGCTGACTTGTTAGCTTATAAGTAGGGTTAAATCTAGGACCCTTCATAGTTCTTGACATTGTAAAAACAAACAAACTCATAGAAAAACAGATCAGATTTGTAGCTACCAGTAGCGGAAACAGGGAAGGGGGATTAAATGGGTTCCCTAGTGGCTCAGCTGGTAAAGAATCTGTGTAGTGGGAACAGGGAGGGGAGATTAGATGAAGGTAATCAAAAGGTATAAACTCCCAGGTATAATATAAAAAAGCACTAAGGATGTAATGTACAAATGATCAATACAATTGACACTGCTGAACATTATATATGAAAGTTGTCGAAAGAGGAAACTGTAAGAGCTCTCATCACAAGGAGAAAACTTTTTTCTATTTCTTTCGTCTTGTATGTTTATGAGATGATGGGTGTTTACTAAAATTGGCCATCATTTCGTGATGTATACAAGTCAAATCATTATGCTGTACACCTTCAACATACAGTGCTGGATGTCATTCTATCGCCATAAAACTGGAAGAAAAAAAACTACGTCTTAAGACTTTTATACAGAAAATTTCAATTTGGCCTTTGAAGGCTAACCAAACTCTGAAAAAGCTGTTATTAAAATTGCATCAATTTTAAGTCTTTTCACTGAGTCGAAAAGTGACTGAATACCAAAGAAATGTAATAGATACTAATTTACAATGCTTTGATTCAATAAAAATGCCTTTTTTCCCATCCCCAGGATGGTTTGATTTGCCATTTTGCAGGTTGGCTAGAGTGACAGAGAATGCTTCGTGTCCCAGCGGGCTCATCTGCTTCCAAGGCTCCCACCTGGACCAACACCCCAGTCCCCTTTGCAGACAGATGACGGATCTAGCCAATGGAACACGGGCAGAAAGAACACAGGCTACTTCCTGATCTGACCCTGAGAAATCTTTTGGGAAATTCTGCTTATGTTCTGTCTTCCCATATCCTTGGGAAGGGAGGACCCCAGGTCTTGGAGGAAGGCATGGCCATAAGACAGAAGGAGCCTGTTTTCCTGAACGAGGCTGTAGAGCAGACTCCCTTCCCACCAAACTCCCACCCCCAGATACAGAATAAACTCTGTTACACGAAGCCGCAAAAACAGTGAGATCGTTTGTTACGGAGGTTAACCTACGGTGACTCAGTCAAACAGCTCCTGTTCCACACTCAGAACTGGATCTCAGAATTGTCACATACACACACTTGCAGATGTAGCTAAGTGACATAGTCTTGTGGAGGGAAATCCCAAGCCATGGTCACTATCTACCAGCACATTTCGTTCTCTCTCCCCAAATCTTGCAGGCCCCTCTAATCCAGAGAAATGTTCCAGGGTCACGTATTATAGGTTGCTATTATTTTTTTAGCATTTTACATATATTACAGATCTATGTAAATGATATATGACCACTCTTACTTATGGAAAAATACCACACAATGATGCTTGGTTCAGAAGGATGTTCAGCTTATCAACAAAGGAGATGTTGCTAATTCAGCCTGAATACTGAGAATTCAAGGTCCATGAACTTTGTTTCAGAGTGCAGCAGAGCCTTCCCTGGTCCTTACTTTATTGACCAGATGGTCTTGTTTTTGGAAGCTTCAGTGAACACTCAGCAAAGCGTTTCAGTCCCAAATTAAGACTTTGAGCTGCTCTTCTGTTAATTTAAACCAGGCCCCTCAGTCAAAATTGTCTGAACCAAGAGACTCTTTTATGAGTGGGGAAGAAACTAACCAAATGCACAGTCTTTAGCTCAGTTTCTGCTTTCTCCTTCTCTGACCTACTTTCGCCTTCCATTATAGGAATGGAATTAATAAAGATTTAATGTGGGAAATAAATTCAACTAAATCAGAAAGAAAGAAGAGACATTGTCTTTGCTTGTGAATGACATGATTTCATACAACAGTTCAGTTCGGTCACTCAGTCATGTCTGACTCTTTGCAACCCCATGAATTGCAGCACGCCAGGGCTCCCTGTCCTCACCAGTTCCTAGACTTTATCCAAACTCGCGTCCATCGAGTCGGTGATGCCATCCAGCCATCTCATCCTCTGTCATCCCCTTCTCCTCCTGCCCCCAATCCCTCGCATTATCAGGGTCTTTTCCAATGAGTCAATTCTTCACATAAGGTGGCCAAAGTATTGGAGTTTCAGCTTCAGCATGAGACTTCCAATGAACACCCAGGACTGATCCCCTTTAGGATGGACTGGTTGGATCTCCTTGCAGTCCAAGGCACTCTCAAGAGTCTTCTCCAACACCACAGTTCAAAAGCATCAATTCTTCGGCACTCAGCTTTATTCACAGTCCAACTCTCGCATCCATACATGACCACTGGAAAAACCATAGCCTTGACTAGACGGACCTTTGTTGGCAAAGTAATGTCTCTGCTTTTTAATATGCTGTCTAGGTTGGTCATAACTTTTCTTCCAAGGAGTAAGCGTCTTACAATTTCATGGCTGCAATCACCAATCTGCAGTGATTTTGAAACCCAAAAAATAAAATCAGCCACTATTTTCACTGTTTCCCCATCTATTTCCCATGAAGTGATGGAACCAGATGCCATGATCTTCATTTTCTGAATGTTGAGCTTTAAGTTAACTTCTTCACTCTCCTCTTTTCATTTTCAACAAGAGGCTTTTTAGTTCCTCTTCACTTTCTGCCATAAGGGTGGTGTCATCTGCATATCTGAGGTTATTGATATGTCTCCTAGCAATCTTGATTCCAGCTTGTGCTTCTTCCAGCCCAACGTTTCTCATGATGTACTCTGCATAGAAGTTAAATAAGCAGGGTGACAATATACAGCCTTGACGTACTCCTTTTCCTATTTGGAACCAGTCTGTTATTCCATGTCCAGTTCTAACTGTTGCTTCCTGACCTGCATACAGATTTCTCAAGAGGCAGGTCAGGTGGTCTGGTATTCCCATCTCTCTCAGAATTTTCCACAGTTTATTGTGATCCACACAGTCAAAGGCTTTGGCATAGTCAATCAAGCAGAAATAGATGCTTTCTGGAACTCTCTTGCTTTTTCCATGATCCAGCGGGTGTTGGCAATTTGATCTCTGGTTCCTCTGCCTTTTCTAAAACCAGCTTGAACATCTGGAAATTCACGGTTCACGTATTGCTGAAGTCTGGCTTGGAGAATTTTGAGCATTAGTTTACTGGCATGTGAGATGAGTGCAATTGTGTGGTAGTTTGAGCACTCTTTAGCACTGCCTTTCTTTGGGATTGGAATAAAAAATGACTTTTTCCAAATTTGCTGGTGTATTGAGTGCAGCACTTTCACAGCATCATCTTTCAGGATTTGAAATAGCTCAACTGGAATTCTATCACCTCCACTAGCTTTGTTTGTAGTGATGCTTCCTAAGGCCCACTTGACTTCACATTCCAGGATATCTGGCTCTAGGTGAATGATCACACCATTATGATTATCTGGGTCATGAACATCTTTTTTGTACAGTTCTTTCATGTATTCTTGCCATCTCTTCTTAATATCTTCTGCTTCTGTTAGGCCCATACCATTTCTGTCCTTTATTGAGCCCATTTTTGCATGAACTTTTCCCTTGGTATCTCTAATTTTCTTGAAGAGATCTCTAGTCTTTCCCATTCTGTTGTTTTCCTCTATTTCTTTGCATCAATTGCTGAGGAAGGCTTTCTTATCTCTCCTTGCTATTCTTTGGAACTCTACACTCAGATGCTTATATCTTTCCTTTTCTCCTTCACTTTTTGCTTCTCTTTTCACAGCTATTTGTAAGGCCTCCCCAGACAGCCATTTTATTTTTTTGCGTTTCTTTTCCATGGGGATGGTCTTGATCCCTGTCTCCTGTACAGTGTATGTATGATTTCATACATAGTAAACCCTAAAAATTACACCAAAGAAAACCTGTGACAACTAGTCAATGAATTCAGCAAAGTTGCCAGATATAAAATCATTACACAAAGATCATATGTGTTTCTGTACACTAACAGTGAACAATCTAGAAAGGAAATTAGCAACTTCATTTAAAATAAATCAAAAAGAACCAAATTTGCTGAAGGAAATTAAAGAAGATACTAATACATGGAAAGACATCCTGGATTTATGGATTAGAAGACTTAATAATGTTATGATTTTCGAAGACTTTGAAGCTGGGAGGGATTGGGAGCAGAAGGAGAAGGGGACGACAGAGGATGAGATGGCTGAATGGCATCACTGACTGGATGGACATGAGTCTGAGTGAACTCCAGGAGTTGGTGATGGACAGGGAGGCCTGGCGTGCTGTGATTCATGGGATCGCAAAGAGTCGGACACGACTAAGTGACTGAACTGAACTGAACTGAAGTAAGCCACCACACAATTTAAAAAAATAAATGGTGATTCCACTTACATGAAGTTCCTACAGTGTAAAATCCACAGAGAAAGTGGAACAATGGTTGTTAGGGCCTGGGGAGGGGACAGAGAGGAATTAGCATTCAGTGTGCTTTAATCGGGGAACGTGTGAAAGTTCTGGACACGGTTGGTGGTGATGGTTGTACAGAAAAGTGAATATATTTAATGCCACGCAGCTGCACACTGAAAAATGGCAGAAATGATAACTTTCGTGTTAGGCATATTTTACCACAGTAAAAAAATGAATACAGTTATGAGAAAATGGAATATAAGTGAGCAAATAGAAATATATATATTGCATGGTATCATATATATATATATATATATATATTGCATGGTATATATATATATATATATATATATATATATATCTCCAGGAGATAATTAAGGACAGGGAAGCCTGACTTGCTGCAGTTCATGGGTCGCAAAGAGTTGGACATGACTTAGTGAGTCAACAACACCAAGGTACATTCTATCAATAATAGAAAATATTCCAAGTTTGAACACCAATCTGATTATATCTCAACCAAAAAAATCTAGTCTAGAGGTAAGGCAGAGTACACACACACAGTGTACTCTGGACACACACACACAAAAACACACACACACAGGCCCCTCACCCTGACCTGGTACATATTCTACAGTCTTGCCTCTGGTCTTCCCTTTGCGCACCCACATTTTAGTCCCTCCTGACGGAACCACAGAGCTCAGGGCTGCCTGTTTCCTCAAGGGAGGAGTGATGGGCAGGATGGAATTTCCTGCTGACATGTGGTCAGCTTGGGCCCACTGACACCTCCTCTCAGGACACTGAATCTCCCTCGGAGCATGTTACAGCCTGCAGGCTCACTGAAAGACACCAGTAACCAAGAACAGGTAAGAAAAAGAAAGAATAGGGCAAAACTGAAAAAACTGCAGGGATGTAATCAGCAACGTGGGACTCCAGGAAAGGACAGGACAAGTGTGCTGGTTCCTTTAATAAACAAGTTACAAGAATGACTAAATAATGAGAGAGAGATGTATGGACCAATCCAAACAAACCAAAGTTTTTGGATCCCAATTCAAATAAAATGTCAAAAACAAAATAAAACTCTCAAGACATTCAGGGAAATGTAAGCATTGACTGGATGATAAAAAATTATTATTTTAATTTTACTAAAAATTTGTCCTTGTTTTTAAACGAGATAATGGTACTGTGGTTTCATTGGCACGATTTAAGTTCTCTGTCTTTTCATCATCTTTCCGTTACACACTGAAATATTTAGAGAAAAATTATGTGATTCTTTGAAACTGCTCCCAGTAAATTCCGGGGGTGGGATGATTTGTGGGATTAAAAGAAACAAGACTGGCCACATCCTGATAATTGTCAGTGTTTTAGTTGATGATAAACTGCTATTGAATTTGGTACATTTTAAAATTTTATAATGAACTGTTTTGAAATCTTGCTTGCAAATAATTTTCAGTGACATGGGCAAATGCCATTATCTACTCAACTGAGTGACTAACACTTTCACTATACTAAGTAGAAAAGGAAAAAAAGAAACACAGTAACATCTAAGCTATTCAAATCAACATGTTCTACACCAAAATGTCCCCAGTAGATATTATCTTGGCTGGTGGGATTATTACAGTAAATTTCATTCCTTAGTCTACACTCTAATTTCTGGCTTTCTACCATGGGCATATAAAACTGATAATTAGGGGAATATTTATATTTTAATTTTGAAGAGTAGAGAGTGTCACCGACTTGATGGACATTGAGTTTGAGTGAACTCCAGGAGTTGGTGATGGACAGGGAGGCCTCTCGTGCTGTGATTCATGGGGTCGCAAAGAGTCGAACACAACTGAGCGACTGAACTGAACTGAGCTGAGAGAGTGATGAGCCACCTGAAGTAATGCTCTTGACTCTTCATCCATGTGTCTGGGAAACATTCTCTATGGAAGGGCTAACCCCATCCCATAATGCATCTTAGCACTTAAAATTTCCACCTCACATGAAATGGTGAATGTATTCAGTTGGTTTTTAAAATAAGGTAGCAAGCATGTGATGAAATGAAGGATTTATTTGTGCTTTCAGAAGTCCTCATTATCAAAGTCATTTCACAGCCATTTCACAGGTGTGACTACCTGGATGTCCCCAAAGGAATAGAGCCTGGTTCATTATTATTAGGTGCTCACCATTCTCCAGTGACGCACTGGTAGAGAATCTCCCTGCCAATGCAGGAGACCCAGGAGGTGCAGGTTCCATCCCTGGATCGAGAAGATGCCCCGGAGGAGGAAACGGCAACCCACTCCAGTATTCCTGCCTGCGAAATCCCATGGACAGAGGAGCTCGGTGGGCTACAGTCTGTGGGGTCACAAAAGTCAGACAGGACTGAGCAACTGAGCACACACAGTGCAATCATTGTTCTAGAAACTTCTGACCAGAGATGACTTGGGCATTTCACCTTTACAGCTTTGGAGAAAAGTATGATGCAGAGGGTTTGACATGCTCTTCACATGCCTTTCTCCACGAGAAATCAGGTTTTTGGTCCCTGCACCACTGGTGGAACCTGCCTGGCGATATTTCTACTGGCAACCATGTCCCCAGAGACCCTGCCCTGAGCCACCTCCCACAGCCAGGAGTGTTTGCATAAAACAAGTTTGTAGGCCAATGACTTCCTAGAAATCTGTCTTTAAAATCTTATGAAAGGACTACTCTGGTACTCTGAGACAACCTAGAGGGGTGGATGGGGTGGGAGGTGGGAGGGAGGTTCAGGAGGGGACATGTGTATACCTATGGCCGATTCATGTTGATGTATGGCAGAAACCAATACAATACTGTAAAGCATTTTTAAATAAAGTTTTAACGCGAGAAAATCATATGAAAGGATTACTGACAGAGATTTGAGCGAGGCTCATGTTACCCACCAGCCTCAAAAGTTCCAGGCAGGCTGGAAACATGTCTACAGCCATCAGCAGGCTTGTCCATTCCTATGGGTCATTTATACCCTGGGAGGGTTGGGCTGGATTTTTTTCTCCATCACTTCTTGGATTTCTTTGTGGTTTTGTCTATTTTTGTTTTCCTCTTTTTTCTCAGTCCTGCCTGAGGATGGTTTGACCTTCTGGTAAAATCTGAACATGGGGGTCTCTTGGAATTCCCGGCTTGGAGATTATCATTCCGGCATCTCCATGTAGCATCTGGACATGTGCCCCTCACAGAGTCTGCGCTTCATCCCTTCTCTACCTTAGCGGCTCCAAAATGCCTCCTCCAATCTTAGGAGAGACCCTCCAGGAATGTAAATTCCATGTCATCGATGGGAAAATAGAGACACCAAGAGGCTAAGTGATTTGGGCCAAGAAGTCAGGCCATCTTCCCTGGTGGATCCAATGGTAAAGAACCTCCTGCAATGTAGGAGACGTGGGTTCAATCCCTGGGTTTGGAAGATCCCCTGGAGAAGAAGATGGCAATCCACTCCAGTAGGGTTATAGTCCGTGAGGTCACAAAGAGTTGGACTAACACACACATGTGATGCAATGGTAATATTTTGGATATATTTGGATATAAATAAGCTATATGATTAAAACTGATTTTGCTGTTTGTTTCTTCTTTTTTTGAATGTGGCCACGAGAAAATTTTAGCTCCAATTAAAAAAAAGGCTTAGATTATATTTCTCTTGGGCAGCCCTGATCTAAGGGACTCTCTGAACTTCAAAGCTATGATTCCTGGAGGTAATCTTAAAGACCATTTTATATCTGATTGTCTCTTTTTAAAAATTCATACAACTTATCAGCTTGTCGAAATAGTCTTGTCATCTCATCTCTTCTGTCTAGAAAGCAGAAGGAAGGGGCTAAAGGGACCACATATTTATCTGCCACAAGTTTTCCCTCAGGCCAGAGAGGTCTTCCTTTGAAGATTATTGTGCTGACCCTTGACTGAACATACTTAGTTTCAGGTATCAGAGGCTTGTCCTTTAAATTGACCTTTAAGCCTGTCCAACAAAATACTTATCTAAGGTGGTCCCATCACTTCATGGGAAATAGATGGGGAAACAGTGTCAGACTTTATTTTGGGGGGCTCCAAAATCACTGCAGATGGTGACTACAGCCATGAAATTAAAAGACGCTTACTCCTTGGAAGAAAAGTTATGACCAACCTAGATAGCATATTCAAAAGCAGAGACATTACTTTGCCGACTAAGGTCCGTCTAGTCAAGGCTATGGTTTTTCCATTAGTCATGTATGGATGGGAGAGCTGGACTCTGAAGAAGGCTGAGCGCCAAAGAATTGATGCTTTTGAACTGTGGTGTTGGAGAAGACTCTTGAGAGTCCCTTGGATTGCAAGGAGATCCAGCCAGTCCATTCTGAAGGAGATCAGCCCTGGGATTTCTTTGGAAGGAATGATGCTAGAGCTGAAACTCCAATACTTTGGCCACCTCATGAGAAGAGTTGACTCACTGGAAAAGACCCTGATGCTGGGAGAGATTGGGGGCAGGAGGAGAAGGGGGCAACAGAGGATGAGATGGCTGGATGGCATCACGGACTCGATGGACGTGAGTCTGAGTGAACTCCAGGAGTTGGTGATGGACAGGGAGGCCTGGCGTGCTGCGATTCATGGGGTCGCAAAGAGTCGGACGCGACTGAGCGACTGAACTGAACTGCACTGACTGATTTACAACCCTATGTCATTTTCAGGTGTCAGCACACTGACTCAGTAGGCAATAGTACCCCACTCCAGTACTCTTGCCTGGAAAATCCCATGGATGGAGGAGCCTGGTGGGCTGCAGTCCGTGAGTCGCTGAGAGTCGGACATGACTGAGCGACTTCACTTTCGCTTTTCACTTTCATGCATTGGAGAAGGAAATGGCAACCCACTCCAGTGTTCTTGCCTGGAGAATCCCAGGGACGGGGGAGCCTGGTGGGCTGCCATCTATGGGATTGCACAGAGTCAGACATGACTGAAGCGACTTAGCAGCAGTAGCAGCAGCATACTCCATGGCAGGTTATTATAAGATGACGGCTATAATTTTCTCTGTGATACAGAATATCCTTGTTGCTTACCTATTTATACATAACCCACATTTTTGACACATAAGTGTTGCTTGTTTCAGGCTTCAAGACTGAAGCAAACATTTGGTATGAGGCTCGAAGGATTTTGCAGTTTCCACCCATGACTTCCAAAGCTTGTGTAACATTTTGTGCAAAACTCGTGGGCCCTTTCCATGAAGCAAGGGTTTCCAGAAATGTTTACTTTGCGGAGGTGAGCATGCATGTTTGCCCGTTCCCTTGAAAACTTCCACACGTCCAGCAGACACATGCCCCTCTCTCATGGCTGGGCTGGCTACCTCGGTGTCTGTTCTCTGATGATCTGCCTTCCCAAGACCTGACCCCTCTGGACGGGCCGTGACTCTCAGCCACACTTTGAACTGTCATTAGTTAAGACCAATTGTTCACAGGCCAGATACATGTGGGCTATTCAGCCCTCCACATGGAAGCCATCCAACTCAGTTTCAGAAAAGAAAGGCCCTGGAAAGACCTAGGGCTGTGTTATGAATTGAATAGTGTTCCCTAAAAGAGAGATGCTGAAATCCTAACATCTGTGCTCTAGACTGAGTGCCTGTGTCGGTCCAAAATTTATGTTGAAACACTAACCTTCAGGGAATGGTATTAGCAGGTGGGGCCTTTGGGAGGTGATGAGGTCATGAGGGTGGAGCCCTTGTGGATGGGATTAGTGCCCTTTTAAAGGGACCCACCACCTGGGGACACAGCAAGGAGGCACTCTCTGTGAACCAGGAGCCAAATGCTCATCGGGCACTTGACTTTTAACTTCTCAGCCTCCGGGCAGTGAGATACAACATACAAGCCACTCCATTTATAGGATTCCTTTATAGCCACCTAGCGATACCAAGGGGGCTTCCCTGGTGGCTCAGTGGCAAAAATTTGACTGTCAATGCAGGAGACCCAGGTTTGATCCCTGGGCGGTGAACATTCTCTTGAGAAGGAAATGGCAACTCACTCCAGTATTCTTGCCCAGAAAGTCTCATGGACAGAGGAGCCTGGTGGGGCTACAGTCCACGGGGTTGCAAAAGAGTCAGACACACCTGAGCAAATAAACAACAAATCAGACTGAGACCTCCCAGGACCTCAGAAGGTGACCTTATCAGGAGATCAGGTCTTCAGCGCGGTAACCACATTAAAATTAGCTCATGAGGGTGGGCCCTGATCCAATGTGACAGGGGTCAGGAAATTTGGACACACACAAGGGGAAAGCTGTGAAGAGATGGAGAAGGCCATGTGAAGGCTGATGCTATGCTGTGACAAGCCGAGGGCCATCTGGGGCCCCAGAAATAGGCAGATACCTGGACAGATCCTTCCCCAGAACCTTCAGAGCAAGCACTGGCCCTCCAACACCTGGAGCTCAGACTTCAACCCTCCAGAACCATGAAAGAAGAAACATCTGTTGTTCTAAGCCACCAGGGTTTTGGCACTTTGTTACAAAGAAGTGGAAGCGTTAGTCGCTCAGTCGTGTCTGACTCTTTGGGACCCCATGGACTGTAGCTCACGAGGCTCCCCTGTCCATGGGGTTTTTCAGGCAAGAATACTGAAGTGGGTTGCCATTTCTTTCTCCAGGGGATCTTCCTGACCCAGAGATTGAACCCAGGTCTCCCTCATTGCAAGCAGATTCTTTATAGTCTGAGCCACCAGGGAGACTATGTTTTGTAAGCAAAGTAACAAAGGCCCTAGGAAACTAACACAGACCAGAATTCCAACAGCTCCTATAATTGGTTTATTTTCCATTACTCAGACATGTCAGCCCAGCTTGGGTTCCAGACCCACTCAGTGACTTGGCATCTTGCACGTATAGTTCCAGTGTCTGAAGGATGCGTTAGATACAGAACTGTCAATTTTATAAATAAAACTGCAGGATACCCAGTTAAACTTGAATTTCAGACAAATGTATAATACATTTATTTATAATATAAACAGTAATTATTCAGTATAAGTATGTCCCATGCAATATTTGAGTGTTAGATGAGATAATGATCTCAGATAAGTCTACAACTTGAACATCAAAGTTGAAGTTACTCAGTCTGGTGAACTGATTTTCACCCAAGATCACCATGTACAGTTGCTCAGGTTGTGCAAGATGCAACATAGAGCCATTGGGTTATGGTGCCTCTAAAACTGCATAACACAGCAAGCATGTCTTCAGCAAATTATCCCTCCCTTGTCTTCATGCTAACCGTTCACAGGGACTTACTCTCTGACCACAGTTCTCAGCGTCTCCTATTCCCCATCCTATCCCTCACAGAACCTTGCAACAAGACCCTTAATGCATTTCCACCTCATTCTCAGCCTTCCCTCCCCACCTACACCTCTCAGAAGGGTGTGTGCATCTAATATGGATGCCTTGTGGCTTCTATCTAAACAACTGTTGCTTGTGCAGGAAACTTTAAGGACCATGAAGGTTGGAATGGGAATTTAAGCAGCAATTGATGGGATGTACATGAAGGAAAAATTCTGAAGAGGGATATTGAGATTCTAGTCGTTTACCTTAAAGAACTCTGCCCTGAGAAAACCATGGTCATGGTGTTGCCTTGTAAGGGACTCAGGAACATCACAGACACACGAGCCCAAATGCATCACAGACAAAGGGAGGCTCTCACACTCCAGCTGCCACTCTGGGATGTATTATACTGCTTAACATCCCTATCAGTTTTTCCAGTTGAGTTGAAATTCACACAATAGAAAATTGATCATTTGAAAGTGAACAATTCGGAGGCACGTATTCACAGTGTTATATAACCATCACTTCTCTCTAGTTCCAGGCCTTTTTCATCAGCCCAAAATGAAACCCTAAACTATTAGGAAGTTACTCCCTTTTCCCGTACCCCCAGTTCCTGGAAAACACTAATCATTTCTGTCTCTTTGGATTTACCTATTCTGCACAGTTCATAAAAATGGAATTATATGAAATTCCAATATATGACCTTTTGCATCTGACTTCTTTGAATTAGCATAATGTTTTTGAGGATCATCCATGTTGAAGTATGCGTCAGGACTTCACCTTTTGCCATTGCTGAATAGTAGTGTTTTGTGTGGAAATGTCACATTTTGTCTGCTAGTGGACATCAGGTAATCCCCAGCTTTTGGCTATTGTGAGTAATGCTGCCATGATCGTTCACGTACAGGTACTTGTTGGGTCCTCGACTTCATTGCTCTGGGACTCATAGCTACGGCTGGAATCACTCTGCATCCTCATCATTTTGACCACACAGCTGATCTTACTGAGACCGTACATTTCAGGGTATTCTGTGAAATATCTGCTCATATTTCCAGTCTTTATGTTGAATATTTTTTGCTGCAGATCAAAGCCAACAAACTTTTCCTCTAAGGGCCAAGTAAGTAAATAGTTAAGTTTTCATGGGCCTTGTGGTCAGCTCTGCCTTTGCAGCATGAAGCAGCCACAGTCAATATGTATGGCATTTATGGTGCTGTAATAAAATTTCAGTCACAAAAATCCAGCCCCAGGCAGCAGGCCAGATGTGGCCCTCAGAATAGACTGTGCCAATCTCGGCTCTAGGACAAACGCAGAAGGAGGTAGCCTCATGCAAGTGCTCCATTCCATGGAGGATGGATCTCCTCCAGCCAGGACAGGACAGGACAGGTCAGAAAGCACTTTCCACACGTATGTGGGCACAGGCACAATCACATCTTCAGTGCTGGTGAGCATGCCAAGGGAAGTGGACTTCGCTCATGGCAGGAGGGACTCGAGGAACTTCCCTGGTGGCCCAGGGGTTGAGACTCTGCAGAGGCCATGGGTTCCATCCCTGGTACGGGAACTAAGATCCTGCATGTTCCATGGTGTGGCCAAAAAAGAAAGGGACTCAAGACAGCACCTTAAGAACTTCCTGATTATGAAGCATCTGAAGTCCTCAACATGAGCAGCTGAGTTGAGTTTGAGGAAAAGTAGCCACCCTCTGGCTGGGCTGGTTTTGAAGATGAAGGGCTGATGAATTCACCAACAAACCCCTCAATGTCTTTTCTAACATTTACCCTGTTCCGAGATTCATCGGGGCAGAAAGGGGGTACCCAAGCTCAGAAACTCACTCATCCAACAAGCATTTATTGAGCACTTCCTGTATACAGGCACCACGCTACCTCTTGGGTATTCCAAATCACACATTCCAGGAGGTCTTCTGGGAAATCTGGACACTTCCGGTAGTGGGGAGCTCACGACCCACACAGGACATCCTGTCCCGTAGCTGGACAGTGCTTTGCCTCTTCAGAAATACCTAAACCTCCCAGTATGCCTCCACACCTGCCTCATTGTTGTTGTTCAGTCTCTCAGTCATATCCGACTCTTCACAACCCTAAGGACTGCAGCACGCCAGGCTTCCCTGCCCTTCACCATCTCCCAGAGTCTGCTTAAACTCATGCGCATTGAGTAACTGATGCCATCCAACCATCTCATCCTCTGTCGTCCCCTTCTCCTCCTGCCCTCAATCTTTCCCAGCATCACGGTCTTTTCCAATGAGTTGCCTCTTCATAACAGGTGGTCAAAGTATTGGAGCTTCCGCTTCAGCATCACTCCTTCCAATGATTATTCAGGGTTGATTTCCTTTAGGTTGGACTGGTTGGATCTCCTTGCGGTCCAAGGAACTCTCAAGAGTCTTTCCAACACCACAGCCCAAAAGCATCTTCCCACCAGTCAAATACCAACAGGTATCCCCACCACATACAGATACAAAGAGAACAGGCAAGGAGCCCAGGAAACAGCAGGTGAACAAAGGATCACCGACTGATGACAGCCTTTATCACTACTGGTGTGTTTCAAGGCAAAATCACTTTCACATTCGACGACTTACAGGAAAGCTGAACTCAGGCAGAGCTGACAGTCGATTCTGAGGAGCCGATTCCCATGAAGCAGAGGCATCCTTGCTCCAAGGACATTGTCAGAGCTCTTCCCTTTAACCACAGTTTCCAAAAAAAGCAAAGAAGAGTCTGGAGGGAGCAGAGATGAAAACCGCAGGCCTGGGAGCCCGGCAGGTCTGGGCTGGAGAGAAACCCTTTACCCTACTTGCAGCAGGGCCTGGAGACAGGGCGAGTCAGAGAGCTACAGGAGGCGGGGTTTCCTCCTCTGAAAACCTGGGTGATGATCGAGTAGCTTCACAGAGATGCCTCGATGAGCCACCTGTCTGCTGTGACCATGACCCCGAGGCTAGGCACTGACAGCCAGTGAGGTCTTCCCCTCTGGTCCCTCACAAGCAGCTAGTGCAGGCCCAGGAGGAGGGGACCCCACAGAGACCAAGTAGCCTTCAGGGCGAAGGGCTAAGATGATAGCCTGAGCTTTAATTAAAGAAGATCTCACCTTAAAACCTGAGCTTAAAATTAATTAAAAAAAAAATAAATAAAAACAAAGGGAAAAAAAAAACCTGAGCTAGTTCTTTCATTGCATATGCAGTTGAGTTACATGAATCAATGTTATAAGCTGACCTAGTGAAAATATCTTTTCAGACTTTAACAAAGGCCTTCTGGGAGAAACTTGCCTTTCTCTGTGTCTTTGAGGTATAAATGTTCTGTCTGATCTTCCAAATGGATGTTCTATGCTTGTGTGTTTTGTTTGTTCGTGTTTTCTTGAAAAATGTTGCTTTTGCCAATACTATTTTTTAGATAGTGTTTTTCGAATTTAGAATTTTCTGAATTTAGACCTTTTGAATTTAGATTATATTTCCCTACTCTGTTTTATGCATCTTAGGTGGCTCAGTGGTAGAGTCCTCTTGCCAACGCAGGAGATGGAGGAGACACAGGTTCAATCCCTGGAGTAGGGAACGGCAACCCACTCCACTGTTCTTGCCTGGAGACTCCCATGGACAGAGGAGCCTGAAGGGCTACAGTCTAGTTCAGTTCAGTCATTCAGTCGTTCCGACTCTTTGCGATCCCATGAATCGCAGCACGCCAGGACTCCCTGTCCATCACCAACTCCCAGAGTTCACTCAGACTCACATCCATTGAGTCTGTGATGCCATCCAGCCATCTCATCCTTGGTCGTCCCCTTCTCCTCCTTCCCCCAATCCCTCCCAGCAACAGGGTCTTATCCAATGAGTCAACTCTTCTCATGAGGTGGCCAAAATACTGGAGCTTCAGTTTGAGCATCATTCCTTCCAAAGAAATCCCAGGGTTGATCTCCTTCAGAATGGACTGGTTGGATCTCCTTGCAGTCCAAGGGACTCTCAAGAGTCTTCTCCAACACCACAGTTTGAAAGCATCAATTCTTCGGCGCTCAGCCTTCTTCACAGTCCAACTCTCACATCCATACATGACCACAGGAAAAACCATAGCCTTGACTAGATGGACCTTAGTCAGCAAAGTAATGTCTCTGCTTTTGAATATGCTGTCTAGGTTGGTCATAACTTTTCTTCCAAGGAGTAGGTGTCTTAATTTCATGGCTGCAGTCACCATCTGCAGTGATTTTGGAGCCCCCCCAAAAAATAAAGTCTGACACTGTTTCTACTGTTTCCCCATCTATTTCCCATGAAGTGATGGGACCAGATGCCATGATCTTCGTTTTCTGAATGTTGAGCTTCAAGCCAACATTTTCACTCTCCTCTTTCACTTTCATCAAGAGGCTTTTTAGTTCCTTTTCACTTTCTGCCATAAGGGTGGTGTCATCTGCATAGCTGAGGCTATTGATATTTCTCCCGGCAATCTTGATTCCAGCTTGTGTTTCTTCCAGTCCAGCGTTTCTCATGATGTATTCTGCATAGAAGTTAAATAAGCAGGGTGACAATATACAGCCTTGACATACTCTTTTTCCTATTTGGAACCAGTCTGTTGTTCCATGTCCAGTTCTAACTGTTGCTTCCTGACCTGCATACAGATTTCTCAAGAGGCAGGTTAGGTGGTCTGGTATTCCCATCTCTTTCAGAATTTTCCACAGTCTCTTGTGATCCACACAGTCAAAGGCTTTGGCATAGTCAATAAAGCAGAAATAGATGTTTTTCTGGAACTCTCTTGCTTTTTCCATGATCCAGCAGATGTTGGCAATTTGATCTCTGGTTCCTCTGCCTTTTCTAAAACCAGCTTGAACATCAGGGAGTTCACGGTTCACGTATTGCTGAAGTCTGGCTTGGAGAATTTTGAGCATTACTTTACTAGCATGTTCTCAAGAGGCAGGTTAGGTGGTCTGGTATTCCCATCTCTTTCAGAATTTTCCACAGTCTCTTGTGATCCACACAGTCAAAGGCTTTGGCATAGTCAATAAAGCAGAAATAGATGTTTTTCTGGAACTCTCTTGCTTTTTCCATGATCCAGCAGATGTTGGCAATTTGATCTCTGGTTCCTCTGCCTTTTCTAAAACCAGCTTGAACATCAGGGAGTTCACGGTTCACGTATTGCTGAAGTCTGGCTTGGAGAATTTTGAGCATTACTTTACTAGCATGTGAGATGAGTGCAATTGTGTGGTAGTTTGAGCATTCTTTGGCATGCCTTTGTTTGGGATTGGAATGAAAACTGACCTTTTCCAGTCCTGTGGCCACTGCTGAGTTTTCCAGACTTGCTGGCATATTGAGTGCAGCACTTTCACAGCATCATCTTTCAGGATTTGAAACAGCTCAACTGGAATTCCATCACCTCCCCTAGCTTTGTTCGTAGTGATGCTTTCTAAGGCCCACTTGACTTCACATTCCAAGATGTTTGGCTCTAGATTAGTCACCACATCATCATCATTATCTGGGTCATGAAGATCTTTTTTGTACAGTTCTTCTGTGTATTCTTTCCATGTCTTCTTAATATCTTCTGCTTCTGTTAGGTCCATACCATTTCTGTCCTTTATCGAGCCCTTCTTTGCCTGAAATGTTCCCTTGGTATGTCTAATTTTCTTGAAGAGATCTCTAGTGTTTCCCATTCTGCCATGGGGCTGCAAAGAGTTGGACACGAGTAAGTGTGCATACACTGAGATTTAAAGAAAAAAATGAGTCTGGTGCAAACAAAGGGAGGCAGAGGTCAAGGCCAGGAGAAAAGGGTGAGGGGCCCAAATGCAGAAGCCACTAGAAGCAGCCCACCCCACCCTACCCCAGGAAATCCTTGGCTGGTTCACAGGCCTCAGGGCACCCTACCCACACCTGTAACAACTGTTCTCCAGCAGCAATCTGTCCAGGATCTCATCCTGGATCTCACCAGTAAGTCCTGAAATCAACTGAAATGTCACAACCAGCAACCAATAAAAACAAAATGAGGATGGAATAGAATACAATAGATTAGAATGCGTAGCCTACGTAGGGTGAGGGTGTCATGTTACACTGTTTCAGCCACACGCACATGTGCGTACATGCGTATGCTGTAAAAACGCGTGGGCACAGGCATAGCCTAGAGCTGAAAGTGTCGCATGGGAGTGTATGTTCAGCGTAAGCACTGCTCGCAGAAAAGTGGCAAGGTGTGAGTGGCTCAATCGTGTCTGACTCTTTGTGACCCCATGGACTGGGGCCCATAAGGCTCCTCTGTCCATGGATTTCCCAGGTGAGAATTCTGGAGTGGGTAGTCATTTCCTACTCCAAGGGATCTTCCCAACCCAAGGATCAAACCTGGGTCTCCTGTATTGTAGGCAGATTCTTTACCATCTGAGCTACCAGGGAGGCTCCTCAATTTTTCACAGAAACCTCTCTAATTACACACACACACACACATACACACGTATATGTGTACACATATTTTGCTAAACCTTTCTTGGTTACAGTCAGGAAGAACTGGAAGCCTCTGGCTAATGGATCCATCAGGACTTCTTGGAGCCAGTGAGGAAAAACACCTGTGGTTCCATTTCGTGGCCCGCCTCGTGCTGTCTGGGGAGGTGACCAGGGCAGCAGAAGCAGACGGTAGAGCCAATCAACAGTATTTCCTGGGGACTTCGCTAATGGTCCAGCAGCTAAGACTCCACACTCCTAATGCAGGGGGGCCCAGGCTCGATCCCCAGTCAGGGAACTAGAGCCTGCATGCCACAGCTAGGACCTGGCACAGCCAAAGAAATAAACAAATATAAATATTAGAAAAAGGTAAAGCTTACACTGTTTTTTTAAAAAAATATTTTATGTACAGTGAGAGGAGATATTCATTTATTTCTCAGAGAGACAGGGGCACAAAATTAATTCTAAAGGCAACAATGAAATTCCACCATCAACTGAAAAATACTATTAGAGGAAAAGGCCTCTAATAGTTACCAGCCAGTGTTGCTTGCATCTTTCCCAGTTCCTCACATACAAGGTATAAGCCAAGCATGTACCCGAGAGAGATCTGCATTTCCATGAGCTCAGTGTTCACATGCTCAGGAAGCAAAGGTTAGAATATTGACTTTTTCAGCTTTCAGCACCATCTAACAGCACCTGGCAGGTAGGTATAGAAACTGCTACAAATCCATTGAAATATCAGCCTACAGAATAGAATCCTGCTGTTGACACTTATATCCTCAAAGAGATCCCCAAAACTGTGGGTTTGTAAAATGAAGCAGTTTTCCTCACCAGTCAGCCTGTTGTTACAGCAAATATCCAAGCTCCAGAATCCCAGGCAAGGTGTTGCCAGCTTCAGAGGTCCCTGGTGAATTGGGATACTTGTGAGTGGTGCCTGGGTCTCCCTCTCAACCTCTCCATTTGTCGTGCTGAGGCTTGGACTTTATGCCTTCTGTTTTTAGAGGCATTCCATTTTAAATCTGGTCACAAAGAGTGGGCATCCTTTTAAGATAATTGCGAAGAAGATCAAAATCCTACAGGGATACCTCTCCTTGAAGGTCAGGCTAGCAACCTCCCACCCTTCACATCATTTCCCTTTCCTTTCCTCCTGCACCATGGCAACGCCATCCAAGAGGGTGATGGTAACTAACATTTGCTGAGCACTCATTGGGAAACCAACTCATTCCCCTTTGCCTGGGTCAATTGAGGTTTTTAATACTGGAAGCCACCAGTATTCAGTGAACCTCAGTGCCTCCAAGAAGCACCAGGAAAATGAAGCGCCAGCAAAATGAGACAACTGGTCACCCTGACCATATGCCGAATGTTCTAAGCACGCCCAATGCATCAGTTCATTTGACCTGGACCACCCATGGGGCAGCTCCTGCATTCCTCGCCTCTTAACAGGTGTGGACTTGACAGGTCAGGAGGGACTAGAAGACATGATAATTATGGGTTGTGATGGAACTTTTAGCTAATGCTACAGTGGCAATCACACTGTAACATAAATGTATCAAAGCTATATGTTGTACACCTTAAGCTTACACAATATGTCAATGATTGACATATCTCAATTTTTTTATTTTTTAATTGGAGGATATTTGCTTTACAATGCTGCCTTAGTTTCTGCCATACAACCTCATGGATCAGCTATCTGTATATGTGTATTCCCTCCCTTTTGAGCTTCTCTCCCACGTACCCCATCCCACCTGTCTAGGTTGTCACAGAGCACCGGGCTGAGCTCCCTGTGTTACACAGCAGCTTCCCACTAGCGCCTATTTTCCCATGACAGTGTATGTGTGTCAATGCTACTCTCTCCATTTGTCCCATCTTTTCCTCCCCCCTGTGCTCACAAGTCCATTATGTACGTCTTCATCTTCATGCCTGCCCTGAAAATAGATTCATCGGTACCATTTTTCTGGACTCCCTATACATGCATTAGTATACGATATTTGTTTTTCTGACTTATTTCACACTGCAAATTTAAAAAAGAAATGTGTCTAGGTCACACAGGTGGTGAGCCTGAAACTTGCATTCACACCTCGAGCTCTACTGCAGGCTTCCTACCCGGCTGCCTCCAATCCTGGCCAGCGGGGACCACGGCCCAGCTGCGGAGCTCCACGTGGAGAGCAAGGACCTGGGTGGAGCGCTTTCTTTAAACTATCACCTTACACCGCCCTGGGCTCATAACACGACCTCCCCTCATGCCTCCAATGGAATGAATTCACTCCTTCCAGACATATTTTTGAAGGACTTTCTCGTATCAGGCTTGGAAAACGGTGGGGAAGGAAGGGAGAGTGGAAGGGGCAGAGGGAGGTGGAGAAGAGCACAGCACGGTTGCAGGAAGCCAGACAGACATTCCTGGTAAACGAGCTCTGGTTCGAGGGGGTGCTAGTCAGGAGTGTCCATGGACGGAATTTAGGGAGTCTTTGAAACTGCATAGGAAAACAATGACATTCATATTTTCACCAATCTCCAACTGAAAGTTAGCATTTCTTTCCATCATGAGTGGCTGCCACACACAGCATGAACAGATCCTGGTACCCGGTCATGGATTAGAAACAGCAGATATTTTGATCTAACACTACACTTGGTGTGCAAAGCTCAGAATAATCTCCCACTGCTTTCAAATTAGAACGGTTATCAGAACCGCTGGTAGATCTTATTACAAAACACATTTAAACAAGAGCACGCTTTTCTTAACTTGATAACTGTATCTTTCCTCCTTGTTAGTCGCGTCTGACCCTTTACGACTCCCTGGACTGTCCATGGGATCCTCCAGGCAAGAATACTGGAGTGGGTAGCCTTTCCCCTTTCCAGGGTATCCTCCCAACCCAGGAACCGAACCTGGATCTCCTGCTTAAAGGCAGATTCTTTACCATCTGAGCCACCAGAGAAGATAAACTGATTTCCTTTGCAATCGCAAGTGTTTTGTTTTATACATTTAAAAACATTATCCTAATAAGGAGCCAACAGGCTTCCTCAAAGGTGTCACAGCAGCAGAAGGCAGAACCCCTGCCCTAGTCAAGAGTCAAGCTCACAGCGCCAGGGACACAACCCGGGGCCTGGGTCAGAAGCTGCCCCACAACCCGTGAGCCAATAAGCAGCTGAGACTCTACGGATGCTCCTTGGGCTTCCATCAGCATTTTCGCCACCTTCACACTTTACAGTGACTGAATGAGCTTTTCTGCAGGGCAGAGAGAGCCGGTTATGTAAATGTTTCATTCTCACTGAACAGTTTTACAGACGCTGTGTGAGCCATGGCCCCAGAAACCTGTAACTGCAAGGCTAACACATTGGAGATCTTGCCATTTTTCAAATAAAGAAACCAAAGCAAAGAAATATACGTGTTCCTGCCCAGCATCGCTCAGTCCAGGTGTCCTGCAGACCTAAGCCTGGACCCTGGCGACCTCTGCCCTCTGCCCAAGCATCCTTCGCGCCAGCCTGCGCGGTGCACGTGCTCTGTGTGGCCGCCTCCAAGCTCACCTGTCTCTGTGTCCCCCTCTGTCTGAATCTGGGAAGATGGGACACCAGTAACAAGGATCGTTAGGACAAATGTGCGCCTGTTTATTGGCCTGGGGGGTCCCTTTGCTTTCTCAAAGTATGGCGGTATCTCCCCATCTTCTGCCGAGGTGACCTTGAAGATGCCAGGTCAGCCAGGAAAGGAGAAATAACATCAGTAAAAATAACGAACAGGGAGGCGCCCTGCCCGCCGCCCACTTCCTCCAGGTTAGTCTTAAAAATGCACACAAAAGGTCAGGAAGCATTTTCATTTCCTGACGAACTGCTGTCTTTAGAGTCCTCGGGCTTCTCCAGAAGGATTCCCCACTAATATCTGACACCCGAGGGGGTCGGGGGTGGAAGAGGGTGCCTCCTCCAAGCACTGCTACCAGGGAGGGCCCTGTTGGCAGCCTGGTGATGCCAAACCTCCCGGGGAAACCAGCTTCAAACATGGCATCCTCCCAGGTCTCCCTAACAGGGAGCCAGGGAGACATATTCCTCCCATTTCACAGATGCAGAAACTGAGGGATTCCACTCGTGTAGGGCTAGGGGAAGCCAGGTTGGGGCTTGCTCCCTGTCCTGAGCTCTCATCTCACCCACACTGCTTGCTTCTGCCTAGTAGGGGGAGAGAGCACAGGCTTCCACTTTCTCGGTGGGTCTGGGGTGAAAGTGAAAGTGAAGTCACTCAGTCATGTCCGACTCTTTGTGACCCCACAGACTGTAGCCCGCCAGGCTCCTCTGTCCATGGGATTCTCCAGGCAAGAATACTGGAGTGGGTTGCCATGCCCTCCTCCAGGGGATCTTCCTGACCCAGGGATCGAACCCCGGTCGCCAGCACTGCAGGTGGATTTTTTACCATCTAAGTGACCAAGTCTGTGTTTCCCTTCCTTTGTGTTCTACAGTCGTGACTGCTCCAAAATAGAGCCTCATAGCAGTAAAAATCTGCCCTTTGCCCTCTTCTCCCCTGCCCTATAACCTCTGAAACCTCCCTCTGAAGTCTCTAGGACTTCCTTGAAGGAATCTCCCCAAAGTAGTCGTCACAGAATTGCATGGGGTGGAGCTGGAACATTTTGCTTAGGAAACCAGATCCTGTTTAAATGGCACAGTTTTGCAAGTGCTCATATTTAGCGGCCTCCAACCTCCTCAGTGCTGTGGGGGAGGGGGTTGGGAGGTTGCATCAGCCTTGCACAAGAAAGATGAGCAGGAATCCCAGGGCACGTGCTTGCATGAGCATCAGCAGGCATGTCATTAGCTGTATTGGATAGCATTTCTGCTTTCTTGCGGTTGGAGGTAAGGACTAGAAGTGCTGCAAGCAGTCACTCCTTTGAAACAGTCAACAGCAGCTGAGGCTGGAGTGGGGGAAGTTGGGGGGGTGGTGCACGGAACGCTGGGAGGTGCAGGACCAGCCCTGATGAGATTGAACAAGGTCAAAATTTTCCCCACACTGCTGGGCATTTCCATTGTTGAGAATACCGAAGGGTATGGGCAAGTCACTACGTGCCAAGCAAAACATAGTGGACAATGGGCACTTCCTGAATCCATGCCAGTGGCTGCACTGCTGCTGTGGAAGAGGAGAGCTGGCAGAGGGAGGTGGGAGACACCCAGGGCTTGACAAAGGGACAACAGATGCTTCCTCCCTTAGGACGTAGGAGCTGTGACTCCCAGTCCCTCTCCCCAGGCAGTATCGTCTGGCCAGTGAGAGTCAGAGGGCTGCATGTTAAAGATGCAAGTTTGGAACCTGGGGAGGAACCTGGGGAGCTGCAGCAACAAGTACCCGCCTCTGTAAGCCAGAGATTCACAAATCCCAGAGTCCCCAGCAACATCATCAAAATGCGTGCATCTGCCCCAGCACAGGGCTTCCCTGGTAGAGGGTGCTTCCCTCATAGCTCAGCTGGTAAAGAATCCGCCTGCAATGCAGGAGACCCTAGTTTGATTCCTGGGTTGGGAAGATCTGCTGGAGAAGGGACAGACTACCCACTCCAGTGTTCTTAGGCTTCCCTTGTGGCTCAGCTGGTAAAGAATCCACCCACAATGCAGGAGACATGGGTTCGATTCCTGGGTTGGGAAGATCCCTTGGAGAAGGGAAAGGCTACCCACTCCAGTATTCTGGCCTGGAGAATTCCTTGGACTGTGTAGTCTTTGGAGTTGCAAAGAGTCGGACACAACTGAGCAACTTTCTCTTTCACCCCGATATATGGCAGACTTATCAGAATCTCTCCTGGGGACTTCCCTGGTGGTCCAGTGATTGGGAGTCCACCTGCCAGCACAGGGGACACAGGTTCGATTCCTCGTCCAGGAAGATTCCACATGCTGCGGGACACCTAGGCCCATGGGCCGCAACTGCAGAAGCCCACTCACCCGAGCTCTGCAACCAGAGAGACCACTGCAGTGAGAGGCCCATGCACCACAGCTAGAGTGTAGCCCCGCTCACCCCAGCGAGAGAAAGTCCATGCGCAGCAACGGAGACCCAGCACAGCCAAAATCAAGAAGTAAATAAAAAAATTTTTAATTTCCAGAAACTAGACCCAGATGAAATTCAGGTCCCAAAATTTGGGACCCCCATCTTAGATGAAAACATGTAGTTGCTCAGTCGTCTCCAACTCTTTGTGATCCTATCAAACACGTGTAGCCACCAGGCTCCTCTGTCCATGGGACTCTCCAGGCAAGAATATCGGAGTAGGTTGCCATTTCCTTCTCCAGGGGATCTTCCGTCTAACTCCCGCCTCCCGCCCTGAGGGCAGGCTCTTTATCGTCTGAGCCATGAGGGAATCCCCTACCTAGACAAGTGGTTCTTAAAGTGTGGTCCCCAGACAAGTGGCATCAGCACCCTCTGGGAGATTGTCAGATTCATGCAAATGCTCAGGCCCTGCCCAGACCTGCGGAATCAGAGACACCAGAGGTGGAGTCTTGTCCTCAGGCGACTCTGATGCAGCTGAAGTGGGCAAATCTCAGGGGAGACCAAGCTTCCCGGCGGCGTGGACGTGCGCAGGTCTCGCTACTCCGCAGGGAGCGGTCTACGCCTTCCTGCTCACCGGGGACAAAGCACAGCGCCCAGGGCAGGTGTGTCCGCAGGGAAGGCTGCTGGGAGCGGAGAGAGCTGCCTGCCCACTGCTGTGCCAACCCCTCCAAGGTTCTGGTTTGGTCTATCTTGTGCCAAATTCAGAGCCCCAGGACTGCAAAGCCCAGTGTGGAGTGGGCTTTCTCTACTAGCTTGAAGCACAGATCAAATACCCCTGGACTAACAAATGCACCTGCAGGGCTGGTGCTAGTGATGGCTCTGGACGAAACAGGGAGCCCTTCGGGGCCCCTACTGCACTGGCTTGGGCTTTGCACTCCTGCTGCAATTCTGCTGTCTCCTGGGATCATGCGACACGCTGCGTCTTCCAGCCTCTGCCGCCGCCCCTCCGGCCCCACACCCACCCGCCCCTCACCCTCCGAAGCTCAAGC
>SJXQ01005199.1:664914-680008 GCA_006408695.1 Aepyceros melampus | reverse complement strand
CCGAAGCTCAAGCTCCCCTCACCCAGGAACCAGTCTTCTCTGGCCCTTTCCAGCCCTCGCGGACCTGCCTGCTCTCCACTCATGGAGAAACCTTGCCCTCAGCATTTGGCACTTCTGGGGCTCTTGAATTTCTGTTTATTTTCCAACGGAAAGTGCTGGTCTTCGAAAGCAGCTTCCCTTGAACTGCTCAGCACCCAAGAAAGTCATCACCAGGGTGCTCAGTAAAGATCTGCTGATGCCAGTAAAAGCCTTGTCACAAGAAGCAAGAAATCTTATGTCACTCTTGCTGCGTGAACAATTTCTGGATTTGTAGGCACGGCCTTCGGAACGAGTCAGATCAACCGGGCATTTGTCCTAAAGGCTGGTGGTGAGCTTTGGGTCCTTTACAGACAGGAAGGCAGCACCACTCCCTGAAAACCCTGCCTCACGGTCCCCCTGGCTCCAAGGACTTCACACAAGCCCTCTGCACCTGCTCCTGTTGATGAAATGGCAAGGGCTGGGGCATCAACAGACCTGGGCTCAAGTTCCAGCCCTATTTCTTATTAATAATATTAGTGTAACTATTAATGTGGGTCAGGACGTTCCCCTGGAGGAGGGATAAGCTACCAACTCCAGTATTCTTGGGCTTCTCTGGTGGCTCAGACAGTAAAGAATCAGCCTGCAATGCAGGAGACCTGGGTTTGATCTCTGGGTTGGGAAGATCCCCTGGAGGAAGGCATGGAAACCCACTCCAGTACTCTTGCCTAGAGAATCCCGTGGACAGAGGAGCCTGGTAGGCTACAGTCCTGGGGTCAAAAAGAGTCAGACATGACTGAGTGACTAAGCACAATTAACCTGGCGAAAGCTGGTTCACTCTGGAAGAATCTGGTTTCATAGAGCCAGTGTCCCTGCTTCCTACACCTGCCCAGGTGGGTGTCCTGCTTTGGGAGGCATTTGAGTTTGAGGATCAAGAAACTGAGAACAGGACCTTCCCGGTGGTTCAGTGGCTAAGACTCCACGCGCCCAACCTAGGGGGTCCAGGTTTGATCTTTGGTCAGGGAACTGGATCTCGCATGCTGCAATACAAATGCAGAACAGCCAAATAAATAAACAAATAGAAATTAAAATAAAAGAAATTGGGAAGGAATTCCAAAGAAGAGCCTCAGGCACGGGAAGGCATCCGGGGAAGAAAGTGGCAGTGCCCAGGAGAAGGAGAAGTGAGTGGGCTGCTGGGCATGATGGACTGGAGCCCTTTCATGTCTTCGCAGGCCACAGATAAAGAACGGTATTTCCTTACATGATCTCTGATGACCAAGCTGTGCCCTCCAACATGCGGAGCCTCAGGCAGAGTCATGGCTCCAACAAGGCTCCAGTGATGACCGCGAGCATTTATCACGCAATGGGAGCCAAGGGCCACACGTGGTCACCTGTGGTCATAACCACATTCCAGGGCATCCAGGAAGCACAGAGAAGTTAAGAAGTTGCTCCAGGTCCCGAACCCACAAGGGTCCCAAGGGCTGTACCCCTGGCCGGAATAGATGTGGATCCCACGAGCCAGCCCTGCTCGTGGGGCCTTCCCCGGTGTTCACCCCTTTTCCCTAGAAGTGAGTGAGGTCCAGGATCGAAAGCCTACGGCTGCCCGGTGTGGAAGCTGGTCCTCGAGCTGGCGTCTGAGGCTCCTGTTTGCTCTGATTCTGCCCCAAGAGGAGCCAGCTGGGGTCTGAGCAGAGGCCGCGGGCACAGCCTCAGGGCGGGATGGAAACCAGACGGGGCTCTCAGCCCCGCAGGGCCCGCCGGCCAAGGGCCTGCGATTAATTAAGGCTGAGGCGGCCCTGAACGGCCCTTTTGTGGATGAAAAGCCCTTGGCTGCAAATCCAGCTGACAGACCCAAGAAAACCAGCTTCACGGTCTCTTACGAGAAAACCGTTCAGACATCGTCAAGGAGTGAAGCAAACCTTTGTTCAGGCCTTTGCGTGACCACCAGAGATTCGGATTACAAAGTGGCCGGCGCTGCCCAGGGACAACAAACATCTCCTGGCGAAGCCAAGGCTGCCCAGGTGCAGAAAGCCAGAAATAACACGTGGCAGCTGACCAGCAGGGCATATAAAAGCCTCCAGGGGTCGTGGGCTGAGCGCTGTTGCTCCCTGGAATATACACCCCTGGAACCTCAGAGCACAATCTGATTAGGAATAAGGGCCTTTGCATATGTGTCTAAGGCAAAGCTCTCTAGATGAAGTGATCCTGGATTGGGGTGGACATTAAACCCAATGACTAGTGCGCTTCTGGGGCTTCCCAGGTGGCGCTAGTGGTAAAGAATCCGCCTGCCAATGCGGGAAACATAAGAAATGAGGGTTTGATCCCTGGGTCGAGAAGATCCCCTAGAGAAGGAAGTAGCTACCCACTCCAACACCGACTCGGTGGACATGAGTTTTGAGTAAACTCCGCGAGTTGATGATGGACAGGGAGGCCTGGCGTGCTGCCGTCCATGGGGTCGCAAAGAGTTGGACACGACTGAGTGACTGAACTGAACTGAACTGAACCCACTGCAGTACTCTTGGTTGGGAAATCACATGGACAGAGGAGCCTGGAAGGCTACAGTCCATGGGGTCACAGAGAGTCGGACACGACTGAGTGACTGAGGACGCAAAGTGTCTCCTTATGAGAGACAGAAAAGAAGACAAACAGACAGGACCAAGTTATATGAAGACGGAGGTGGAGACCCGAGTCCACAAGCCAGGGGATGCGAGGATTGTGGGGAACACCAGGTGCTGGGGGAACCAGAAGGAACCAGCCCTGCCAGCACCTTGATTTAGTCCTCCTGAGCCGTGAGAAGACACATTTCTTCTTTTTCCTACCCGTCCGTGGTACTTTTGTTACTTGCAGTAGCCCCAGGACAGGACTCCGTGGGGACTGTCAGCTGCAGCAGAGTTTGGCTGGCGGGTCAGGACTGAAAGTGGGGCCTGGAGAGGCTGGGAGGGGTGGGACGGCGACCAGGTCATTGGCTGATCCAGAACACTCTCCCCCACCCTTTGGGCCAGCGGCCCCTAGGCGTGCTGCGTGCCAGAATCCACTTGGTAAATCCCTGCTGTCTGACCCTCCCTGGAGATTCTGAAGACATTGGTCTGTGCTGGGCTCTGTTAGGGGCACATTTTTTTAAAGGCCCAGGGGTGATGCTAATTTCCAGCCAGGGTCAGGAGCAGCTGCCAAAAACCCAAGGCCAGAGTTTTTGAAAGCAAAGCTTGAAGCAAAGCTTTGAAAGCAAAGCTTGGCTGTATCCACGTGGCGGACAGCAGGGATCAGGCCTTTAATTAGCACAACACTCACAGAGCCAGTCCTCAGCCTTTCTTTGCTGAATTCCCCAGCTTTTGCTGAGTTGAGCTGTCTTCGCAGCTGGAAGAAAAGCCTCCCCCCAGCCACTTCCCCTGGTGGGAGCTGACCCCAGAAGGTGTCCAGTCGTCACTGCTTCCCTTTTTGCTGCTGTTGTTTGGTTGGGTGGTTGCTGTGGGATTTTTCCTTTGGTCTCTGAGATGCTCCAGAGGAGCAGAGCCTGCAAGCAAATCAGAAATGCCGAGAGAGCAAAGACAACCTGGTTTCCCAGGAGGTCAAAGCAGCTGGGTGCTTGGTCACCAAAGTCCCACCGGCCGAGGGGTTATAGAGGGCTGAAAGTCCCAGAGCCCGAGGCAGTGGTGAAGAATTTGCTTGCCGATGCAGGAAACATAACAGACGCAGGTCCGATCCCTGGTTTGGGAAGATCCCCTGGAGAAGGAAATGGCTGCCCCCTCCAGTGTTCTTGGCTGGAGAATCCCATGGGCAGAGGACCCCCCAAGGGCTGTGAAGGGGAATGTGGTCCAGACCCCTCCCAGTTTCCGATCTTTGCTGATCATCTTGGCTTGAGCAGCATCACCCCGATCTCTGCCTTCCTCTCCACATGGCTTCCTCTCCTTCCTGTGCTTCAGTTCAGTTCCGTTCAGTCCCTCAGTCATGTCTGACACTTTGCGACCCCATGGACTGCAGCACGCCAGGCTTCCCTGTCCATCACCAACTCCTGGAGTTTACTCAAACTCATGTCCATCGAGTTGGTGATGCCACCCAACCATCTCATCCTCTGTCATCCCCCTCTCCTCCTGCCTTCAATCTTTCCCAGCATCAGGGTCTTTTCCAATGAGTAAGCTCTTCACATCAAGTGGCCAAAGTATTGGAGTTTCAGCTTCAACATCAATGAATATTCAGGACTGATTTCCTTTAGGACAGACTGGTTGGATCTCCTTGCAGTCCAGGGGACTCTCAAGAGTCTTTTCCAACACTATAGTTCAAAAGCATCAATTCTTCGACACTCAGCTTTCTTTATAGTCCAACTCTCACGTCCATACATGACTACTGGAAAAACCATAGCCTTGACGAGACGGACCTTTGCTGACAAAGTAATGTCTCTGCTTTTTAATATGCTGTCTAGGCTGGTCATAACTTTCCTTCCAAGGAGTAAGTGTCTTTTAATTTCAAGGCTGCAATCACCATCTGCAGTGATTTTGGAGCCTAAAAAGATAATGTCAGCCACTGTTTCCACTGTTTTCCCATCTATTTGCCATGAAGTGATGGGACCAGATGCCATGATCTTAGTTCCCTGTGCTTGCCTGTGTCCAAATTTCCTTTCTGAATAAGGACACAGTCCTTCTGGATTTGTTGTTGCTCATTTGCTCTGTTGTATCCAACTCTTTGTAACCCCATGGACTGTAGCCCACCAGGCTCCTCTGTCCACGGGATTCTCCAGGCAAGAAGACTGGAGTGGGTTGCCGTGCCCTCCTTCAGGGGCTCTCCCTGGCCCAGGGATGGAGCCCTCATCTCCTGCACTGCAGGCGGATTCTTCACCACTGAGCCACCAGAGAAGCCCTCCTATTGATTGGGGCCACCTTAATGACCTCACTGTAACTTGATCACCTTTGTGAAAACTCTGTCTCCACATCAAGTCATTTTTGAGGTACTGGGGGTTAGGATTCCAACATTTGGGAGACACAGGCATCCCCTAACAGGCCCCAAGCTCACACTCATGCCCAGAGCCCAGAACCTGGTACTGGTCCTTTCAGGGTGGAGGAGACCAGGGCCCAGGAGGACTTTTGGGAGGCCTGAAGGCCCCTGGGCTCTGGCTGGCTCCTGAGCGGAGCCAGATGGGAATGTGCGGATTTGTTCAGGCTGACCGCCTGGGACACCTGACTCCTGGCTTTGTCTCTGGGGTCTTTGGTCCCTGGCTAAGGGTGAGTGAAAGGGGGAGTTCCCTGAGGTCAGAATGGAGGTGACTTGGATCCTTGGCAGGTATTGGGGGTCAAGGACACCTCTAGAAGGGGCTTCTTCCTGTGGCAACTGGGAGGATGATGCTCTATGTTTATTAAGAAAAGGTAAGTTATACATTAATCTAAGAATAATTTACTGGGACTTCCCTGGCAGTCCAGTGGTTAAAACTCTGTGCTTCCCATGCAGTGGACATGGGTTCGATTCCTGGTCAGGAAACTAAGATCCCACACACCAGGGGTACAGCCAATAAACAAATTACTTTATTGCTCAATTTTTTTTTTTTTTAACAAAAGGTACATTCACTTACAACAGAGACTAGATTTTGGCTCCTTTAATGAAATAAGCTGTTCTTAATCACCTTTACCGAAATTATCTACTTTGAGCCTTAAAAGAGGCCAAACACAAGAAAAATAAATAAAAAGTAGGTGCTCAGCTAAAGGCCATGAATGGTAATGTTAAGCTCAGAGTCTGATGCCGATCGGAAACAAATCCAGGCCTTGGTCCTCCGGGTTCTAGAACTTTCTGTACTCAGCACACCACTCACTGTGTCCCACCTTTTTAAGGAGTCAGTTCATGGCTTGGACAACACATTCTTCCTTCCTTTGGTCCCTCACAGACCCAGGCCCTGGACCTGGCCACCTCCCATCCTGCTGGTGCCCCATCTCCACTTCTACCCTGCGTGGGGCTGGGGGACAGGTGGGGACGACTCCGGAGAGGTAGGGCCAGCAGAGGGCGGCTCTCCTGGCTGGTTCTTGGGCCAGCAGAGAGAGTTCGTGGGGTTTGTGCTGAAACTGTTCCTGAATGGGCAACCAGCTAACTCCAGGTGGTTACTTGAAGGATTCAATTTTTATTTTTAGTTTCTATGTCTCATAGCATTGCCGGAAAGAAAGAAAAGCCTCCTTTGTAGACTGTGACCCAAAAAAAGCAAAGCTTCTCTTGAGCTGATTCATGGACAGAAGATGGGCATCACTTATAATAGTAAAAAAAAAAGTCAGTGTGCTAACACCAGGAAGTTGAACAAATAACACACTGAGGATAACAATTCCATACGCTGACGGAGTAGGTCGTACGGAAGGGACTGTAGCATGGCAAAACATTTTACCATGGGAAGATACTCACAATACATCACTAAGCAAGAGGAAAAGCGAGTGACAAGCAGCGTGGATACCAGGCTGCCCTCCAGGCTGGAAAGATCAACGCTATACCCTTGATGGCCTATCGGGGTGGCAGAAAGCAGCGAGGATGCTTTTCCTTTTATGTGATCTATTTTCTACAGTGAGCAAACATTGATACTTTCATAACAAAATAGCTCTTTTTAAACAAAGTTAAAGGGGCGGGGGGAAAGCTTCAATTCATCTCACTGACCACCTTAGTTCTCCAGGGACCTCTCCGTGGAGGAGGGTGTTTAGAAACCCAACACCAGTCAAAAGACCAGCCAATCAGAGGGGTCTGAGTTCCAAATGCAGACTTTGAGAAGAAAAACCATGGTCCGAGATTAGACTTTCATCTGCCCCCCGAGTGCCTGGTCCCCGTGCTGCCTGAGCCTCTGACCCTTCCCACTGGAGGGGCCCCGCCATCCTGGCCTGGAAGGCACCACGCCCCCAACTTGATGCCGATTCCCTGGGAAGCATCGGATGAAGTTTCAGCTGAAGCGCATGCGTTCCTGGGAGAAGTGAGGAGCGTTGGGTGCTGAGGCCAAAAGGAGGAGAAGCCCTCTGTATCCAAGGCTCCCACCACGGCAGCCGTGGGGCGGGGCGGGGGGAGCCGTTGGATGTTCTCAAATATGTAAATAAATCACAAACGGTTACAGCAGAAGGCAGTGATTCTGAAACACATAGTCTGGTCAAAACTGTTCTTACATCTCTGGTAGAAAATCAGATGTGTCCCTTTAACTCAAGTCTAACACGCCTGCTGTACATTTTGAAGGAGGGAAGAGTGAACCTGATTTCTGCATCTCTGTAGCAGCTGTATGGGAACAGGAAGTCCCCTGAGGTTCCTGTGGAGACAACTGAATTGGACCTGTGGTTAAAAAGGGCATATACCTGGAGAAAACCATAATTCAAAAAGATCCATGCACCCCAGTGTTCCCTGAAGCACTATTTACAATAGCCAGGACGAGGAAGCAACCTAAATGTCCATCAACAGATGGATGGATAAAGAAGGTGTGGTACATATGTACGATGGAATATTATTCAGCCATAAAAAATGAAATAGTGCCATTTACAGAGACATGGGCAGACCTGGAGACTGTCATACAGAGTGAAGCAGATGAGAGAGAGAAAAGCAAATGTCATTTGCAAGGCTGATATGTGGAATCTAGGAAAACGGTACAGGTGAACTTCTTTGCTGAGCAGAAATAGAGGCACAGACATAGGAAACAAATGTGTGCATACCGAGGGGGAAAGTGGGATGGATTGGGAGACTGGGATCGACATATTCACACTACTGTGTATAAAGCAGACAGCTAACGAGACCCGCCTGTGTAGCACAGGGAACTCCGCTCAGCGCTCGGTGGTGACCTAAATGGGGAGGAAATCCAAAAGAGAGAGGATGTATGTGTTTGTAGAGTTGACCAGCTTGGCTTTACAGCAGAAAACAAACATAACCTCGTAAAGCAACTCTACTTCAATAAAAATTAAGTTTTTTAAAAAAAGAGAAGAGCTCAACTGGAAGGAGGCGAGGGGCCCCCGTGGACTCCATGGCCCCTCTTCTGCCTCCCCAGCATCCACCCTTAATGCCTGAGTCTCCTCCACCAGCCTGGCCAGACTCTCCCACGCCCATGGGCCTCCGCTAAGCCCTGCCTGCAACTGCGAGACCCTGGCGATGACCAAGCAGTGGCCCCCGGGGCGGATAGCATCTTTCACAAAGTTTTCCACGGTCTGTGCCCATACAACCAACTCCAGCCCCCAGCAAGATGGGAGGGCCAACAGGTACAGCTTCTCCCCAGCTGACCTGCCACCATGACAACGGATGAAGTGCCCGCCTGAGTAGTAACCCCGAGCAAAGACCCGGGTGTTGTCAAGGGAGGGAGAAAGTACCTAAGAGACCCCTCTCCTTGTTCCCTTCTTATTCCCCATCCATCAGAGCCCGTGTGCAGAAACCAGCCAGTATACTCTTATGAAACACCTGTCTCCCCAGGTGAGGCAGGGCCTGTCCAGGTGAGGAGCCATAGGGAAAGGGTGACCCACTCTGGAAGGAGCTGAGAACAACAGAAGTGGCAGGTTACAGGGACTTCCTTGACTGCCTGGTGGTTAAGACCCTGTGCTTCCCCTGAAGGGGGTGTGTGTTCAACCCCTAGTTGGGAGCTAAGATCATGCATTCAAGAAAAAAAAAAAAGAAGAAGAAATGGCAGGTTGCGAGTGCCAAATTAAACTGAATAAGAAAAGTCACACATCATTCAAAGGCACAAATAAAGCACAGGGCGCATAAGTAGACTTTCCCCAGCTTCTTTTTAACACCAGTGGCCCGTGGGCAGTTTTCCAACCACGGACCCTGGTTCTTGGTTTGGCAGGAGGTCATCTTCAGACACCACGACCGAGGCGAGCCCTGCGCCCAAGGAGCCCAGGATGACGACTCATTTCCTCCTCCCATTCTTAAAAAGCCTTCCCAGAATCTGTGCTGAGCACCATTCTTATTTTAGACACCTGGTTAGCTGAAAGCACAAGTCATATTTCTATAAGCAGTTTGGGTTTTTTTTTTTTTTTTAATTCTTGAATGGAATTGTTTTGCTTGTTTGTTTCACTTCCTCTTTGGGGATACCAGGGAACATGAGTTCCCCTTTTCCTGGTATTCAAAGTACGTCAATTCTAGTCTGATGAAATGAAAAGTGGAGAACAAGAGGGTGGCTGTGTTGTCTGACAAAACGCGTCTGCTGTGAGGTCTGGAAACTTGCGGTTTGTCACTGTTTTCTTTTGTTTTCCTTTTCCCCAAAGGGCCCTCGGAATGTGAGTGGGTCTCTGCCAAGATATCTGCACCTGGTAATGCGTGGCTTTGACGGTGGGATGGGGGTCCCAGGGCCTGTCTGCCTGCCAAGCCCCACACACACACCCCAGACTCGCTATGGCAAAGTTGTACCAAACAGCAGACTCTGAGACAGCTCAACTCAGCCATCACCCTCCGAGGTTGCTCTGCCCCTTTGAGACCTTGAATGTTCTGAAAGCTTTACTGCGACGAATGAACTGTGTGCATAAAGAAGGATGCTGATCTATTCGTTTATAACATCACAATCGCAAAATGAACAGCGGGCCTTCCCTAGTGGTCCAGTGGTTAAGAATCCACCTGCCAACACAGGGGACTTGGGGTTGATTCCGGGTCAGGGAACTAAGATCCCACATGCCCTGGGCACCTAAGCCTGAGCACCGCAGCTAGAGAGATGGCCCCAGGCCACAACGAAAGATCCTGCCTGCTGCAACTAAGATGAGACACAGCCAAACAAATGAATATTAAAAAAAGAGAGAGAGAGAGAGCAGCTAAAACATTTCACCCCCAAATTCCATGTCCTCCAATGCGAAAGGCACCGTGGATTTCTTCCCTAGCCCAGGACAGAGAAACAGAAGAGCTGGAATGGCTGGGTGCACAGGCCTAGAGTGAGGGCAGGCAGAGCGTAATGTCACAGGGAGGCCCAGCGGGTGAGATCCACAAACTCCAGCATCACTTTACACAGAGTCCTCGTGGGCGTCAGTGACTTTCTCTTTGAAGAATGAGGCCACATTCTAAACCCCTTCACCAAGTCCTCATGAGCTTAAAAAAGTGAGTGTTAGTCGCTCACTCAGGTCCGACTCTTTGTGACCCCACGGACTGTAACCTAACAGGCTCCTCTGTCCATGGGATTCCCCAGGCGAGAATACTGGAGTGTGTTGCCATGCCCTCCTCCAGGGGATCTTCCTGACCCAGGGATCAAACCCCCACCTCTCGCATCTCTGGCATTAGCAGGCGGATTCATTCCCACAGCGCCACCTGGAAAGCCCACCTGAGAAAGTCGGGCAAAGCTGGTAGAGCAGGAGCTCAGGACTCAGGAGCCCCCTGTGCTCTGCGGCCGAGTGAGGTTCCGGAAAGCACAAGCCCAGAGGTGGAGCGTGAAGATTCGGGAGACGACAGGCAATGCAGGCCCGGCCCTCGCCTTCCTGTGTGACTGTGGGCAATTCCTCTGCGTTCTCTGAGGAAGGGAGGTGACTCTTTCCAGCCTGAGTCAGGACTCTGTAACATCGAGGCGCGCCCAGCACCGAGTATTCACATTAAGCATGTGCTGTGCTAAGTCACTGAGTCATGTGTGACTCTTTGTGACCCCGTGGACTGTAGCCCACCAGGCTCCTCTGTCCATGGGCTTCTCCAGGCAAGAATACTGGAGTGGGTTGCCATGTCCTCCTCCAGAGTAATCTTCCCGACCTTGTGACTGAACCTGGGTCTCTTATGTCTCCTGCTTTGGCAGGCGGTTCTTTACCATTCGCTCCACCTGGGAAGTCCACCAGCCCAGGAAAGGCTGCAGGGAGCCCCGTCCAGGGGCAGGGTCCTCCGCAGGCCTGGTCAGCATGAGAGACCTCAGAGCATTCCCAGGGCAAGCCTGTGATGGCAGGGGCCAGGAAGGGGGTTGGGGGTGCATCCTGCTGTCCTGGCGGAGCCACCCCCAGAGCTCTCATTGGCCAGGTTGAAGGGCACAGCACTGGGTTTTGAGCCGGTGCCAGAAAAGTTGCTGCCTTTTCCAAGAAGTGGAGCCACATGCATACGCCCTCGGAGGGAACGTGTTCTTGATCCTTCAGAACCTCTCTGCACAGAGGCTGCCAACAAAAACGCTTCCCATCGCATCACAGTATGAATTTCAGAAGTGAGGCGGGGGGACGGGGGGGTGGAAGGGAGGCTAATTTCATGCAAAGGACCACCAGCGAGGGAACGGCAGCAGAAAAATGAGAGTTTCAGAGACACGTGGTGAAAAGCGCCTGTGGGGATACTGTGACATCGGATATTAGATTGCAAAGGATTCGAAGCTCAGATAAACACCATGAGCTAACATCAGCCAAGAAAAGTGTGGTTTGTGTGGTGGAAACAGGCATGCTCACATTAATGCTTGCCAATGGGCCTCTTAATAATGTCTCCCGGAGGAAGGACCTCAAGAGCAGGTTCTTCAGTTTGGCCACAGGTGAGAGGATGCTCCTTCAAGTGACTGACTTGAAGTCTTTGGGCTTCTCACCAGGCTCCCAGCAGGGGGTCCAGAAGGGCCCAGCAGCAAAGCCCACCCACATTTAATTTGGTTGGAAATAGAAGCATTGGGGAAAAAATTAAAAGAACATGCATATGAGTCCAGTTCAGTTCAGTTCAGTCCCTTAGTTGTCTCCAACTCTTTGTGACCCCATGGACTGCAGCATGTCAGGCCTCCCTGTCCATCACCAACTCCCGGAGTTTATCCAAACTCATGTCCATTGAGTCGGTGATGCCATCCAACCATCTCACCCTCTGTTGTCCCCTCCTCCTCCTGCCTTCAATCTTTCCCAGCATCAGGGTCTTTTCCAATGAGTCAGTTCTTAGCATCAGATGGCCAAAGTATTGGAGTTTCAGCTTCAGCGTCAGTCCTTCCAATGATTCAGGACTGATTTACCTTTAGGATGGACTGGTTGGCTCTCTGTGCTGTCCAAGGGACTCTCAAGAGTCTTCTCCAACACCACAGTTCAAAAGCATCAATTCTTCGGTGCTCAGCTTTCATCATGGTCCAACTCTCACATCCATACATGACTACTGGAAAACCATAGCTCTGACTAGACGAACTTATATAATACATATGTGTTCTTGGGGCTTCCCTGGTGGCTCAGCAGTAAAGAATCTGCCACAGCGTAGGAGCCGTGGGTTGGATCCCTGGGTCAGGACAATCCTGGCAGAGGGCATGGCAACCCACTCCAGTACTCTCACCTGGAGAATCCCATGGACAGAGGAGCCTGGTAGACTACAGTCCATGGGGTCGCAAAGAGCGGGACACGACCGGAGTGACTGAGCATGCGTGCACACACACAGATGTATTTATACATACATGTCTGTGTATTTATGTTTCATTTTATGTATTTATTTTATATACGCACACATTCTTCTTTTAATCACAGAAAGACAGTACATCAGAACAGTTTTCAGAGCTTTCTGAGATGCTCTTCCAGGGTTAGAGCTCTCAAACTTGGCTCAAATGAAATTTTCCAATTCTTTCTTTAAAAAAGAAAGAAAGGGGATGTCCTTGGTGGTCCAATGGTTAAGAATCCACCTTGCCTTGCAGGAGACACGGGTTCGATCCCTGGTTGGAGAGCTAAGATCCTGCATGCCACAGAGCGCTAAAGCCTCCATGCTGCAACTCCTGGGCCCACAAGACGCAATGAAAGAGTCCGTTCATCGCAACGAAGGATCCCACGTGATGTAGCCAAGATCAACACATCCAAATACATACATATGTACATATATTTTAGAGACAGTACCTCTTTCCTGCTATATGGAGCAAACTCTACTGAAATGATTCAAGGGGTCCAAAGGAAGGAAGGAGAATGTGGTAGAAATTTCTGGAACACCATTCTGCTCAGTGAGAATGAGCTCATTAGGCAAGACAGGAAATGCAGAGAGATGGAGTGAAGGGGACGAATCCCCCCTCCCTCACCACTGGAGCTGCTGTTCACATGTATCCGTGTCCTTCCAGACTCTTCTTCATTGAATATATTCATTTCAAATGCTGTACACACTTTTTCACTTAACCTTCTATGACACCATATTCCATATTATTGCCAGCCCTTGGCAGGCATCATTTCAAGGCTATGTAACATTCATTAAGGGATGTATCCATCCTCTACTTTTAAGCAATATTTTGAATATTCTCCTAATTATAATCACATAGCTATAAAAATCTGAGAAAAAAATCTAGATGCTTCTCAAGCCTAGAGGCTTGTCTGATTTGTTTTCATATTCTTTTTTTTTAAGAGTTGCAAGCTTAAGTTTTATCTGGGCCAAAATGAGGGCTACAGCCCAGGAGACAGCATCTCAGATAGTTCTGAGAGACTGCTCCCTGTTTTCATATTCTTATTGGTATTGGGGGAAAATGAAAGGAGAGAAATACATGAATAAAGGGATGGATGGATGGATGGTTGGATGGATAGGTAAATGGATGAATGGGTAAATGGATGGAAGATAGATGGATAAATGGATGGATGGATGGATGGATAGATGGATAACTGGATGAATGGATAGATGGACAGAAAGCTTAAATCTTAGGCTTCTTTAGACTCAGAATTCTCAAACAAATCGTCATCTCTTCCGAAGGCTATGGGTCACTTGCCATTTCTAATATGACAGCCAGACCTCCTAGACATTGCTTTGGGGACACAGCCTCCCCATGCTCCTTCTTGATGATGAACTCTCTTTCGGTTCCTAGAAAATCTGGAAGATGATCCCACCACGGAAGCCACGTGTTCCTCCAGCTGATCTGTGTTAAACACCTTTGTTTGTACATGCTCAGATGGAGTACCAAGTGGTTACATTGAGGTGAAAACCAAGCTGGTCCCTGGATGACTGGGCAGCACCTGGACTCCAGATCAAGGATGGCTTGAAAGTGCTCTTTCGGAGAAGGGTGGACCACGCTCACTCTGGTGGCTAGGGAACTGAGCTAGGGTCCCAAGGAGGAGTGCCCTTTGGATGGTGCTGACATGCGTGGGTGGCACTGCTGGGTGTGGAGGGTCATGAGGGCGTCTGGACACTGTGACAGCCAGCTATAGAGACCAGGGGTGTCCAGAACGCACCAGGCACCCAGGCAGGTGGAGCATGAGAGCCGTGGAGGGAGGGGTGACGTGATGAGGCCCGCAAACCGAGGCAGACTACAAGGGCTGCACGAGACGGGCAGTGGGATCTTCCAAGGATTGGAGCACGCTTAGGCTACCCCCTGCTCCCCACAGAAGCCTTGGGCTGTGAAAGGGAGGTTCTTAAAAGTCAGGTCAAAACTTGGCCCCTGACACGACCATGGCCCCCCAAAAAAGAAAGAAGATCTGCCATCGCGGGTCCGTTGGTCCCGTGTCTGCAGCAGTAAGTCGCGGCAGGACCTGGCGCCCTAACCTGCCTCTGTCTTGGTAAACACTGGGGCAATTGGACTCGCCCTGGTTTCCACCTCACTCCCTGCTCCCCTCCCCGGGGCCTTTCTGCCTCTTTAGGCCCCTGTGTACGTGTCCCTCTGCTGGGATCATTCACCTCAAAAGTTCACTGAGTAATTGTGTTTCTCCATGGAGGCCAGGAAGTCTGATGTCTCTAAAAGTCAAATGTGCTTCTTCCAAAGATGACCTTAGGCAAGAAGCAATGTGTTCTTTTTCCTGCGGTTTTAACAAGATATTGGGGAAGTGAGAGAAACAGGCGGGCCAGAAGTGGAAGTGAACTTTGTGGCGACTCAGACAACCCTTACCAGGTTCCAACTGAAGCGAGAAACATGAGTGTGCAGTTTCCCTTTCTTGCCCAAGGGGCCTGGGCCTGCCTGCCTGCGGGCTGGACACCCTTCAGTCTGGAAAGACATGTCCCCAATGGCATTCAGGTCGACACAGGACCTGTGTCACAAAGTCCCGAAACCCTCATTCCTAAAGCAAAAGCATCCTCTGATTCTGCCAGCCTGTCCCCTTCCTCCGACTAAGAAAGTGTCAAACATGCAAAAATCGCCAGTGTGATTCCTTGAACAAGCGGCTGTAGGCCAGTGTCAGCATTTCAAAGTGCTGATGAAAGAGACTTCATTCAAAGACAGGAGGAAGACAGAGCCCGGCCTCCCCCCACCCTGTGCTCGGTGGCAGGGCCTCCCCTCCCTCCTCCACCATTTAACCAGCTTTCCTGTAATTACACG
>SJXQ01005199.1:632217-663822 GCA_006408695.1 Aepyceros melampus | reverse complement strand
GGGGCAGGAACCAGAGTCATTGACTGGAGGCTGTCATGGCCCATGACAGCCCCAAATTGGCCTTGGGTTTTCCGGCAGCAAAGCTCTGCTTAATTATTCCTGGTGTGAGCTGACCCAGCACGACACAGGGAGGCATTGTGTGTCAGTGACCTCGAGGAAAAGGACGGGTCAAAAGTCATCCCAAGAGGAAATCTGGCCCCTGCTCCCGAGGCTTCCCATCTCTGTCTCCAGGAAACTGACATCAAACAAATCAGATATTAGTGCTGCGAACCCTGAGAGAGACACAAGCTCTGAACTCACTCAGCAACACCAGCAAACACTCGGAGTCATTTACTCCTCGGGTGTCTAAAGGCAGCTCCAGAAGACAATAAGACAAGGATCCAGGACGCAGGATCTTGGTGGGCATTTAAGGCTGTTTGTACTCATCGCTGGTGTCTTTATCCCCTCCAAAGACATTCACTATAGCAACAGATGGTTTTGTCTTTAGCTGTTCAATAAAGAAAAAGCCTGCTTTAAAAAAAGCTTTTTAAATCTTAAATCCTTTAATCTCTTTCAGGCTTCATCTCAATTATCTCAGGGTATGGTTGGGGGGGAGTCTCAACTGCATTAACCAGGTCTTTTACAAAAGATTAACTGGCTGTTGTAAAGTTTCTAAGTGACACTCAAAAATCACAAAACACATAATTCCAGCCAGAACAAATGATGGCTTTCTGAAAAGGAACCTGATGTCCCCAGAAGCCTCTGAGAATTTGTGTTACATTGTTTCATTTCACAGAGGGGAGAGCAACAGCCTTCTATTGCCTGTAAGAGCTATTTTCCTTGGTAAAGGTAGGACTGTCGGCACCTGATGAAGAGGGGCTTCCCAGGTGGCCCTAGTGGTAAAGAGTCTGCCTGCCAATGCAGGAGAGGTAAGAGACACCGGTTCCATCCCTGGGTCAGAGAAGATCTCCTGGAGAAGGGCATGACAACCCACTCCAGTATTCGTGTCTGGAGAATCCCCGACGAGAAGCCTGGCGAACTACAGTCTGCACAAAGATTTGGACATGACTGAAACGGCTTAGCATACACCTGATGAAGAGGCCATCCAACCCTGCAGGAAGCATCTTCCGATGAATTCGTCAGAACGAAATGTTCGTTTGCCAGAAGACTTAGAATCTTCCACATGCCTACAGCATCCACCAAGTCCTCACTCATTCATTCTTTTCTCTTGCATCTAGCAATATTTATTGAGGCTGATTCTGGGCCAGGAACTGTGCTAAGTGCTAAGTATATCCAATACAGGAGAGAACAAGGCAAGGCCCTGCTTCCATGGGCTGTCATTCTCGTGACAGGGACCAAATAATACATAAATATACACATAATAATGCCTCAGATAGTGAAAAAGAAAAAAACATCATGGGACTAGACAGAGAATTATGGGCCAGGAGCCAAGGGATTTTTAGGAGGTGAGGTTTGAGCCAAGACCTGAGTGATGAGGGGGAAGAAGCCAACACAAATATCCAAGAACTTGCTAGGCAGAGGGAACAGAAGTCCTGACTTGGGAGCAAGCTTGCTGTGTTCAGGGACCACCAGTCCAGAAGGCTGGAGTGACCTCACACCTGCTAGGATGGCAGTCATCAATGAGACAAGGGAAGACAGGTACTAGTGAGCATGTGGGGAAGAAGGAACCCTTGTGGCTGTTGATGGGACTATGAATTGGTCCAACCACAGTGGAAAACAATATGGCAGTTTCTCAAAAAAATAAAAATACAATGATCATATGATCCAGCTGTCCAACTTCTGGGTATTTATCTAGAGGAAACCAAATCACTGTCTCAAAAAGATATTAGCATCCTGTGTTCAATGCAGCATCATTGTACTAGCCTAGAGATGGGAACAACCTGAGCATCCCTAGGTGGATAAACGAATACATGGATTTCTGCTCAATGTTAGGTGGGAGCCTGGATGGGAGGGGAGTTTGGGGGAGGATGGGTACCTGAATGTGTATGACTGAGTCCCTTCACTGTTCACCTGAAACTATGACAATATTGTTTGTTAATCAGCTATACCTCCAAAACAAAATAAAAAGTTTTTTTAAACAAAGAACATGTGAGATACATACATAAACACACACATACACACTAGAATATTATTCAGCCATGAAAAAGGAAGGCAATCTTGCCCTTTGTAGCATCATGGATGGGTGGGCCTTGAGGACATTATGCTAAATGAAATAAATCAGAAAGACAAATACTGTATGAATTCACTTAAACGCAGAATCTTAAAAAAAAAAATCATGGATATAGCAAACAGGTCTGTGGTGGCCAGAGGTACGGGGGCGGTGAAATGGGCAGAGAGCATCAAAAGGCACACAATTCCAGTTGTTAGATGAATAAGTTGTGGGATGTAACATATAGCAGGGTGACTGTAGTTAACTAATACTGCATTATATATTTGAAAGTTTCTAAGAGAAGAAATCTTACAAGTTATCATCACAAGAGGAAGTAATTTGTAAGCATATGAAGTGGTGAATGTTAACTTATTTTGGTGATTATTTAGCAATATATACATATATCACATTATCATGCTGTATGCCTTGGACTAATACAATCTGCATGACAACTGTAACTCAGTGAAACTGGGGGACAAAAGGCTAGAGCATTGGCCGTACAACACAAATCAGCCATAATTATACATATTTCCCCTCCTTCTTGAGTCACCCTCCCCTCCCAGGAACCCACCCCTCACAGATCTTCACAGAGCACCAGGCTGGGCTCCCTGCAGGACTGAGCAGCTTCCCACCAGCTATCTATTTCACACAGAATAATGTATACATGTCAATGCTACTCTCTCCATTTATCCCACTTCTCTTTCCTCCACTGTGTCCGCAAGTCTGTTCTCTACATCTGCGTCTCCCTTGCCTCCCTGAAACACTATAAAGCAATTTCCCTTCAATAAAAAAAAAAAACCAGTGAGTTGCAACATGTATAATCAGCCGCACATGAAGAAGTAACTGACCTTGATTTGATTTATCTATTTTTATTGTTATAAATTGGTATCATGATAATCAAATGTGAAACACACACCAAAAAAGGTTTGCTGTTGTTCAGCTGCTCAGTTGTGTCCAGCTCTTTGCAACCCCACAGACTGCAGCCCGCCAGGCCTCCCTGTCCTTCACCAACTCCCGGAGCTTGCTCAAACTCATGTCCACTGAGTCAGTGATGCCATCCAACCATCTCATCCCCTGTCGTCCCCTTCTCCCGTTGCCTTCAATCTTTCCCAGCATCAGGGTCTTTTCCAGTGAGTCAGCTTTTTGCATCAGGTGGCCAAAGTATTGGAGCTTCAGCTTCAGCTTCAGCATCAGTCCTTTCAGTGAATAGTCAGGGTTGGTCTCGTTTAGGACTGACTGGTTGGATCTCCTTGCAGTCCAAGGGACTCTCAAGAGTCTTCTCCAGAACCACAGTTCGAAACCATCAGTTCTGTGGTGTATACAAGGTGCAGGTGTTAGAGACGAGGCTGAACAGACGGGCCAGGTCATGTAAGGTTTGTTGGCCATTGTAGGAAACATGGATTTGATTGTTCTGAGGTTTCCCTTTGTCTTTGGTGGCCAACACTTTCACTCTGATGCACTTAATGTGGCTTTCTTCATCTTTATCTTGCTTAGGGCCCAGAGTCCTTCTGGAACATGTGATCTGATAGTTATTTTGCATTGTTTTTTCTGCCATTATCTCTTCAAATGTCACTTCTGCCTCATTTCCTCCCTTCTCTCCTGGGACTTCAGATCCATGCATGTTTGACCTTTCTCTGCATCCTTATGTCTCTGACTCTTTTCTGCTTTCTTCCCTTTGTGCTTCCTTCTACCTGTTTTTTTTTTCTTGTTCCAGTTCATTAACTTTCTCCTCCACTGTGTCAAACCTGTGAATGAAAACTTCGGGTCTTGAAACTTCCCTGGAGGTCTAGTGGTCAGGCTCTGTGCTTCCACTGCACGGTTTGGTCACTGGCTGGGGAACTGAGGTTACACATGCCTCCTGGTGCAGCCAAAAGGTTTTAAAAAGAAAGAAAGAAAACTTGGATTTTCCATTTGCAAGATTTTCTTTCAATTCTGCCTTATAGTTTCTATTTCTCCACCAAAATTCTCATTTCGTATTCATTTCCTTGAAGATATCAAGCATAGTTTTTTCAAGCCCACTATTTTGGATTTCCCGTAGGTATGTTTCCTTTACTTCTCAATTCTCTTTCTATTTTTTTTTTTCAGTACCATTGCTTTGTCTCTTTGTACACAGGTTGTTTTGATTTGATGCCAGACATTGTGTATAGAAACAATAGAGACCTCTGAGGATGTTTTCTTGGTCTAGAGAGACATTGCATCTACTTACAGGAGGCAGCTGTGTGCATAAGCTCCCTGATCCACACTGGAATTGAAACAATTCAAAGCTGGGCTTCAGTTACTGAAGTGAATCTGTCACCCCTTACTCCTAGACCGAAGCTCTAGGAGTGGTTTTCCCAGACCAGACGCTCTGGTATCCAAAGCTTTCAGCTCCTCACGAGCCCCAAATACCCACGTCCTTCTGTTTACACTGCCTGTCAACAGCTCAGTCAGCTTCTTTTTCTCTTAGCTTCTTTCTTCTTCTGGAAAAAAAAAGGACACCTGGGGAAAGGGGTCACAAATGCCTGCTCACCTTTCTGTGTTTTATTCCTCTCCCGGATCTTGGTCCTAAAATTTTCCACTGCTCTGTTAACTCTCCAAGCCTCCAAATATTTATCCTGTTGTCTTCATTTCTAGCTGTTCTCAGGAGGGTTGGATGTTACTTTCTGTGTGATAGACTGCATGCAAAAGTAACCGAGATTCTCCACCCCTCCCTCTACACACACATACACACACACACACACACACACACTGTTTATAAATTATAAGCATGCTCTCCTTTAGTCATACGTTATGTACATTAGAAAATGAACACTGTGTACATTTTTAAATAGAAGGATAGGAAATGAGAAAATATAGATAAAAGATTTAATGGCTTCCTCTCCTCCCTACTCTGGAGATCAGTGCTCTAGGAATACTTGAGGGATGGAGTGTTAACTATTACGGGTCAGGTGCGTGAGGGCGAAGGTGGTGAGAGGCGGCTGGATTCCTCATGTGTTTTGAAGGCAGAGTTGAAAAGTCTTGCTGATAAATTGTACGCGGAATGTACAGAAAAGAGAGGGGTCATGAACAAATCTGATTTTCTGTTCAAGCAGCTGGATAAATACAGTTGCTATTGACCGAGGTGGGGAGGACCAGACTGGGGGGCGGTGGGAAGGTGGTGGGTAGGGGATGAAGAAGAGTCTGCTGTGCACGGCGGATACAAGCTTCTCCCCAGAGAATCTCTCCGTCTGAAGGTGAGCTCGAGAAAGCTGTGTGAGACGGCCCATCCCCCGTCTCTGGAGTATGCTTCTCCCAGAGCTGCTCTCACCTTTCAAGATGAACCTCATTGTGTCTGTGGACTGTGTATCTTTCTAAATAAATCCACTTCTTACCTATTAAAAAAAACACACACACACAAAAGAAAAGAACAGAGTTGTTTAGACTTAAATTCCAACTTTTCCCAATATCCTCCTTGGACTCTTCCCACTGCTTCCAAACTGTGCTGTCAAAACTTTCAGGACCTCTGGGCCAACACTTCCCAATCTGGGTCTTCAGGATACCAGTTCTTCACGGAGTTGACACGTATTCTGTGGTGAAGGAGGAGGAGGAGGATCGTAACGACCAAGCATCATTAGGAAATGGTGCAGTCACTGAACAGCAGGGAAATGTTGCATACACAGGCTATTTCACTGCAGGATTTCTCAGAGCCTTTATTACGTTAATTGGAGCTATAACAACTAGACTTCAATGTTTAAAAATAGTATATTTTTTAAATTACATAATATGCAAAAGGGAGCAGAAATGTGTGCGTGTTTATTATACACATATGTAACGTACACGTATATGTATTGACTTTTACACACATGAAACACTCGCACCACTTCCCTGAAAGCTCAGTGGTGAAGAATCTGCCTGCCGATGCAGGAGACGCAGGCTTGACCCCTGGGTCAGGAAGAGCCCCTGGGGAAGGAAATGGCACCCACTCCAGGATTCCTGCCTGGAGAATCCCACGAACAGAGGCGCCTGATGGGCTACAGTCCAGGGGCTTGCAAAAGAGTCAGACACGACTGAGCAACAAACAACAGTGATAATTCTTGTGCTGTGCCGCGCTTGCTTAGTTGCTCAGTCGTGTCTGACACTTTTGCGATTTCTTGGACTGTAGCCTGCCAGGTTCCTCTGGCCATGGGGATTCTCCAGGCAAGAATACTGGAGTGGGTTGCCATGCCCTCCTCCAAAGGATCCTCCCAACCCAGGGATTGAACCCGAGTCTCCTGCATTGCAGGTGGATTCTTTACCATCTGAGGAGCCAGAGAACTCCAAGAATATTGGAGTGGGTAGCCCATCCCTTCTCCAGGGGATCTTCCCGACCCAGAAATCAAACTGGGGTCTTCTGGATTGCAGGCAGATTCTTTACCAACTGAGCTACCAGGGAAGCCCCAATAATACATATATATAATATAAAATATACATGTATAAAATATCATTGGAAGGAATGAGTAAGCTTGATTGCCTATGGAGAAGAGATCTGGGTGGCTGGAGGATTTGTGTCGAGGGAAGAGTCATCTGTGGCTATTAACTTTGAGGCACGTGAATATATTCAGTTCAGTTCAGGGCAGTCGCTCAGTCATGTCCGACTCTTTGTGACCCCATGAACTGCAGCACTCCAGACCTCCCTGTCCATCACCAACTCCCGGAGTCTACCCAAACTCATGTCCATTGAGTCGGTGATGCCATCCAACCATCTCATCCTCTGTCATCCCCTTCTCTCCTTGCCTTCAATCTTTCCCAGCATCAGGGTCTTTTCCAATGAGTCAGCTCTTTGAATCAGGTGGCCAAAGTACTGGAGTTTCAGCTTCAGCATCAGTCCTTCCAATGAACACCCAGGGTACCTACTCAATTGTTTAATAAGACTGTTGAGAAGTGAACTTTTTAAAAACACATGCTCTCCTGTTCTGCATTTCTTCCTCAGCTCTACTCACTACTCTGAGAGCAGGAGCTGTGTCCTATAGCTTTCTGTCTGTGGCCGAACCTGGCCCAGCCCTGAACACGAACATCCCTACCTCAATTTGCTTGCCAAGCGTCCAGTATTTGTTGGGAAGTGGCATTTGCCGGGGAAGCCAGGAGGCAGTGGAGAACTGCAGAGGCCAGAGTGGATCGGAGAAGGCAATGGCACCCCACTCCAGTCCTCTTGCCTGGAAAATCCCATGGACGGAGGAGCCTGGTGAGCTGCAGTTCATGGGGTCGCTAAGAGTTGGACACGACTAAGTGACTTCCCTTTCACTTTTCACTTTGATGCATTGGAGAAGGAAATGGCAACCCACTCCACTGTTCTTGCCTGGAGAATCCCAGGGACAGGGGAGCCTGGTGGGCTGCCGTCTATGGGGTCGCACAGAGTCAGACACGACTGAAGCGACTTAGCAGCAGCAGCAGCAGAGTGGTTCCATTAGGGTAACAAATGGGCCGTGTTCCTCAGGACTCGGGTCGTCGCAGGCAAGGGTTCCCAGTGCCGGGCGGACATTGGCCCCGTGTGCGCAGCGCCTGGATCATTTTTCTTCCAGGAAAGAAAATTTAAACGACACCCATGGAATTACGTATGTATTAGCTTCAGAACGCTCGATGCTGTCTGGTGGGATCACAGTAAAACCCCAGTCCGCGCTTGCTTTGAAAGTTTATAGGAGCGATTGAACGAGATAAATTACAGTCTCCCCGTCGATGGTTAAGGCACCATAAGGGCATCTCAGGAACACCATTCCCATTGGGAATGGCGGGGAGTGAGGGCCCCAGGGTACGGATACAAATGGAGGCCTACAAACCACACAAGGAAATATTTTCAAGTGATAAATCAAGTGGAAAAAGGGTTCATTTGAGTCCTAGCTTCCAGCTTTTTGCCCTTTTATACAGTTCATGGAGCTCTCAGAGCCAGTACCCTGGGGTGGGTTGCCATTGCCTTCTCCAGTGGACCACGTTTTGTCAGAACTCTCCACCACGGCCTGTCCATCTTGGGTGGCCCTGCGTGGCATGGCGCACGGCTTCACCGACTTACAGAAGTCCCTTCGCCCCGACAAGGCTATGATCCATGAAAGAGGTGGTGACGGACAGGGAAGATGTCAATCTTCCGGGAGATGGTGAAGGACACGGAAGCCTAGCCAGCTGCAGTCCATGGGGTCACGAAGAGTCGGACATGACTTGGCGACTGAACAACAATAAAATTTGATAGAAAGACTTTACGTGCTGTGCTAAGTCAGTCACGTCTGACTCTTTGCGACCCTAAGGACTGTAGCCCCCAGGCTCCTCTGTCCATGGCATTCTCCAGGCAAGAAGATGGGAGTGGGTTGCCATACCCTCCTCCAGGGGATCTTCCCCAGCCAGGGATCGAACCCGCCTCTCTATAGGTCTCCTGAGGCTCTTTACCATGCGCGCCACCTGGGAAGCCCAGACAGAGCTTGTAACAAGCCTGGAAAGCTGCTCTTGAGTCTGCAGGGCTCCCTGTCCCGGAGTTCTGGAATCCCATGGAGGGGGCACGGAGCTGGACCGTACCCACCCTCCAGAGCCACCCCTCACTCTTCCCTCCTCTCATCCCTACATCCAGCTCTGTCTGCTCCTAAGAAATCTCACGGCACTGGGGTTGTCCCTCATTTGTCTCAGAAGCAGCCATTCCACAGCCTCCTCCCTGGGCCTGAGCGGGGGCAACACCCGGCTGCCGGTTCATCCTTGGGGGGGCGGCGGCTGGACAGGCCTTGGGGGGAAGCAGACTTGGGACCCCAGGGGAGGGAATTTTAGGGTTCCTGGCATGTGGAGCAGGATCTGGGGGTGGGGGTGGTCATGGGCGTGGCTCCACAGACTCCTGGCCCCGTGGGGAAACCAAGGAGGGCGCATCTCGTCTGGACCTTGGGGCAGGACAGATGGTGATCTGAATGAAGCTCAGTGATTGTCATCATGAAAATCATAACATCAGCAAGTGCTTCCTGCTGAGGGCTCCCTACTTGCCGAGGAATCGTCTACGCACGCCACACAAATTAACTGAGTGTTGAGTGGCTTACCTGCCGCTGCTCAGCAAGCCTGTCCCTTGGGAAGCCTGTTCTCACTGAGAAGGAGGATTTTCTAAGTTCAGACCATCAGGGCGCTTCCCTTGTTGTGACCACGCAATGGGGAAGAGATCATGAGGTTGAAAGTGTTGTCAAGGGAATTTCCTGGTGGTCCAGAGGCTGAGACTCAGGGCTGTCACTGTGGTGGGCCCAGGTTTAATCCCCGATGAAGGAACTAAGATCTTGAAAGCGGCCCAGGTGCGGCTCAAAATAAATAAGTTTAAAAAAAAAAAAGATAATGTCCGAAACTCAGCTCCTGTATCATGTAATCAGGAGGTCAGCGACAGGAGAAAGTGAAAAATCTGTCCCCTTGGGGCCCACACGTTTATGGATGGGACTCAGAGCCTTTAGAAAAATCCAGAAAGATGTCTGCAAGGCTTAGAATACCCAAGGCACAGAGGAAGGATGTCTTCAAGCCCCTGTGGAGAACACCAAGCCTCAGCTCGAATCAGAACCGAGATGAGACTGAGAAACGTTTCCTCCCCCCACCCCACCCCGTCCTGGTCCATGTACAGCATACAGGGGACCAAGTGCCCGAGCGAGGGGTCAAGGTTGGCTGATGGTGCAGGTGAGCTGGAAGGAACCCGGGCAGCAGCCGAGGTATTGAGAAAACGTTTCCTCCTCGGTAAGGTCTTATGAAGAGAAGTGTGTCTGCCTATGAAACAGGCTGTGCTGACGTGGTGGCTGGAGCAGCAGCGCCATCTTTTGGCCGGAGGAGGACAAAGCTAAGAGGCCATCAGTCCAAGCAGGGAAGGGATGCTGGTCCTTGAGGACACCCCTGAGCCACTCAACTCCGAAGTACTGCCTCCGGGCTTTACACCGCAGTTGTTTCCACATTTAAGCCATTTTCACTAGGATTCTCCAGGGCTCACAGCCCAAAACTTCCTAATGACAATACAGCCTTTTCTGCTCATACAGGGGAAGTTTTTTCCCCCGCTTTCCCCCACCCCCTGCGAAGGGACTTCACAACTTCAGTTTTCCTGGAGAAAGGGAAAGGAAGGCAAGCAGATCAGGAGCAACCACCAATGTATGTTGTGGGAAGAAATTGTCTAAGCTGAGAATGCGCCCGTGAGAGAAAAATATCTGAAAGTCTTCAATGGAACAAAGGCCATCTGGTTAAACGACAGCTTTGACAGAGCCACCCAGAATGAGAAGTGAGGAAAAGAGGAAGACGAAGTGTGCTGAGGCGTGAGTGTGCTTCCCTCAGATCCTTGGACCCTAGAGGCCAAGAGAGGCTGAGAAAGCCCAGACTCTCTCATCAATACACACGGTGACACGCATGAGGGGAGATGGTTAAAACAAATTCGCGTACAAACATGGATTGACTACTCATTCTAGGGCTGTTCCCAAGTGCTTATGAACACAGTTTATTTTAAAAAGGAATCAAGCTCCATAGCCTTTGGTTGTTGAAGTAAAACAAGTCACTCTCCAGTGGGTTCTGTTTCTATCTTTGCCATGAAGGTGGCAGGAATCTTGGGTGTGGTGAGGAACTGCAGCTTTCAAGCTGAATATTTCTCTTACAGTCCCCCAGTTATAAATTCTATGTGGACTCAGAAGTCATTACTTTAGAAAATTCCATTATTGATACAGAGACCAAAACCTGGGCGGTACTTGGCAAGTGGATGGCACTCACGGAAACCAGGGACCAACGATGTGCCTAGAGGCACAGAAAGTGAAAGTGTGAGTCTCTCAGCCGCATCCGACTCTGCGATCCCATGAACAGTAGTCGGCCAGGCTCCTCTGTCCATGGAATTCTCCAGGTAAGGATACTGGAGTGAGTAGCCATTCCTTTCTGCAAGGGATCTTCCCAACCCAGGAATCAAACCCAGGCCTCCCACACTGCAGGCAGATTCTTTACCAGCTGAGCCACCAGGGAAGCCCAGAGGCACAGACTGCCTGTGAAATTTAAAAATAAGTAAATAAATGAAGCTAGTGCAGAGAAGGCAATGGCACCCCACTCCAGTCCTCTTGCCTGGAGAACCCCTAGACGGAGGAGCCTGGTGGGCTGCAGTCCATGGGGTCGCGAAGAGTCAGACACGACTGATCTACTTCACTTTCACTTTTCACTTTCATGCATTGGAGAAGGAAATGGCAACCCACTCCAGTGTTCTTGCCTGGAGAATCCCAGGGATGGGGGAGCCTGGTGGGCTGCTGTCTATGGGGCCGCACGGAGTTGGACACAACTGAAGCAACTTTGCAGCAGCAGCTGCAGCAGCAGTGCATAAATACTGTCCACTGATATTGTCCTTCACCATCTCAGCTATTCAAGGAAGACAAACAGAGTGGGGCAGAAACAGCAGAGCTATCTTATCTTGTTGCTGTTCAGGAGCTCAGTCTTGTCTGACTCTTTGTGACCCCATGGACTGCAGCACACCAGGCTTCCCTGTCATTCACTATCTCCCGGCGTTTGCTCAAACTCACGTCCATTGAGTTTATGATGCCTTCCAACCATCTCATCCTCTGTCGCCTCCTCTTCTTCTGCCATCAGTCTTTCCCAGCATCAGGATCTTTTCATCAAGTAGCCAAAGGATTGGAGCTTCAAATTTAGCATCAGTCCTTCCACTGAATATTCAGGGTTCATTTCCTTTAGGATTGATGGTTTGATTCCTGGCAGTCCAAGACACTCTCAAGAGTCTTCTATAGCACCACAATTCAAAGGCATCAATTCTTTAGTGCTCAGCCTTCTTTATCTTGGCCTCTCAATTTTTTTAAAAAAGGAAATCCATTAAAATTTTATTTATTTATTGACTACATCAGGTCTTAGTTGTGGCATGCAGGCTTCTCCCTAGTTGCAGAACGAAGGCTTAACTGCCTCGAGGCAGGTGGGATCTAAGTTCTGCAACCAGGGATTGAACTTGAGTCCCTTGCACTGAAGCTGGATTCTTAACCACTGGACCATGATGGAAGCCTCCAGGTCTCTAACACTGTTCCTATAATACATTCTGCACTTGCCAGCCATTCAAGAAAGCCTGAAAAGGGAAGGGGAAATAGGAACAGCCTTGGATAAAACTTCAGCCTCCAAGTCGAGAGGCTAGTCCATATGCCTGTCTTTTGTGTGGGTTGAAATCTTTTTTCTCTGGGTTCGATGGATAATTATAACACCCAAAGTTCTCCGAAAAACGTCAGACGAGTTTACCACAGCAATTAAGCTGTCTGCCATCTGCAAGAGACTTGGCTTAAGGTTTACTGAAGTTAAATATATTTTGGAAAAGAAAAAGACTTCAGTCTTTCAGTGTCTCGCGTATCTGTCAGACTCAGCTGCGTGAGGCCTTGGCGATTCTCAAGGGACAGTGGTTCTCTCTGAAGGGATGGTTTAGTGTGGGCACGCTGAAATTTCAGAACCCAAGTAATACCCTGAAAATGACTTATGCCTTAAGAAACAACTTCGTCTGGTTTCGGGATTGGCAAAGTTAAAACTGCACTAGGAAATTCAGCCAAGCCATTGACATCAACACTCTTTATCATCTTCCCAAATGGCAAGTTATTTTCAGAAAACCAGATTTTGTGATATTAGCTGAATCTCACATTCCTGCCCTAGCCGTTTCTTTAAAGTAAACAAGTGTCTGAAATGATGACGGTAAGATCTGCGGTTTAACACTCTGAACATCTGCCGAGACTGTGTTCTCTCAGCAAAATTTCAAGCGTATATGAGAAAGGGGAGGGGAGGCGTTATTTACATTTCCATAGCACATGTGCCTGGGAATATTATGAGTATTTTCAGTTGCCCATCTTTAACCCAGATATTAAGAAAAAGAAAAAAAAACATATTCCAGAAAGCAAAGACAGCATGCTACTGCTGCTGCTATGATTCAGTCGTGTCTGACTCTGTGCGACCCCATAGACAGCAGCCCACCAGGCTCCCCTGTCCCTGGGATTCTCCAAGCAAGAACACTGGAGTACGTTGTCATTTCCTTCTCCAATGCATGAAAGTGAAAAGGGAAAGTGAAGTTGCTTGGTCGTGTCCGACCCTTAGAGACCCCATGGACTGCCGCCCACCAGGCTCCTCCATCCATGGGATTTTCCAGGCAAGAGTACTGGCATGGGTTGCCATTACCTTCTCTGAAATAAAGCATAGTTGAATTTTATCCTCTGAACAAATGAGGCTGGGTGGGGGTGGGGGTCCCATGTGTTTTCCTCATTTTTCTCCAGGAATAAATGACAAGAGGCTTTTCTCGTCTTCAGCAGGTCACATGCTGGTAAACCATCTCTGTTTATCTTTGTCTGCTCTGGGTCTTCGTGGCTATGTGTCGGCTTGCTCTAGTCACGGTGAGCAGGGGCTACTCTTCGTTGCAGTGCACCGGCTTCTCAGGGCAGGTGGCTTCTCTTGCAGAGCGCGGGCTCCACGCATGAGAGCTTCGGTAGTTTTGGCTCTCAGGCTCCAGAGCCCGGGCTCAGCAGTTGGGGAGCACAGGCTTAATTGCCCTTCAGCACGTGGGATCTTCAAGGATTGAACGCAAGTCCGCTGCACCGGCAGGCAGATTCTTATCCACTACACCACCAGGGAAGTTCATAAACCGTTTCTTTGAGAGGAAACTCAAAATCCTGATTTGCAGCCTTTGCCAGTTTCTATGGTGTAAATATTCCTACCATGGCCAATGTCAAGGCATCAACAGCTTAGCAACCAGATCCCCTAAATTCTTGATATTTATTGGCTGTTTTGCAGAAGAGGGCTTCCCTGGTGCTCAGTGATAAGGAACCCGCCTGCCAAGCAGGAGATGCGGGGTCTCAGAAGAAGGCAGAAGCCAGCTTCAGCCCACTGCCTCGAAGAGAATTTTTATTACTCTCTACGACAAGTATCACTCATCTCAAATATGTAGCTAACCTCACGGTTCAGTTCAGTGCAGTCACTCAGTCGTGTCCAACTCTTTGCGACCCCATGAATCATAGCACACCAGGCCTCCCTGTCCATCACCATCTCCCGGAGTTCACTCAGACTCACGTCCGTCGAGTCTATGATGCCATCCAGCCATCTCATCCTCCGTCGTCTCCTTCTCCTCCTGCCCCCAATCCCTCCCAGCATCAGAGTCTTTTCCAGTGAGTCAACTCTCCGCATGAGGTGGCCAAAGTACTGGAGCTTCAGCTTTAGCATCATTCCTTCCAAAGAAATCCCAGGGCTGATCTCCTTCAGAATGGACTGGTTGGATCTCCTTGCAGTCCAAGGGACTCTCAAGAGTCTTCTCCAACACCATGCATTGGTAAAACCCCGATAGGAAAGATAGAATTTGTGAAAGGTCTCTGCCATTAAGAAACTTACAATTTAACAAGAGAGAAAAGACACACAATACAGGGCTAGGAAAACACAGCAGATAGCGCCCTCTTCTCATGCTACATAGTTTGAAATGGTCTCTCCCCTTCTGGATACAATTCATAAAGACAGTCATAGTGGGACTTTCTTGGTGGGCCAGTGGCTAAGACTCCAAGCTCCCAATGCAGAGGGCCTGGGTTCGATCCCAGGTCAGGGAACTAGAATCCACTTGTCCCAATTGTGTTCGCATGGCACAATTAAAGATCCTGCACACTGCAACCAAGATGTGACACAGGCAAATAAACAAATAATGAAAAGAATCTCAGGGCTTCCCAGGTGGTGCAAGTGCTAAAGAATCTGCTGCCAAAGCAGGAAACGCAGGTTTCCTCCCTGGGTCGGGAAGACTCCCCTGAAGGAGAAATGGCTATTCACCCCAGTACTCTTGCCTGGAGAATTCCATGGACAGAGGAGCCTGGCGGGCTACAGTCCATGGAATAACAAGTTTGACACGATGGAACATGCACACACTAGACACTAGAGAACGAGTCGCTTTGAACCAGGGAATCCAGTCTACATAAGTGCAATTTAAACAGCCCGAGTGGGAAACAAGTCAACAATGAAAGCTGTTGCTGGAGATTCAAGGTCACCTTGGACATATTCCTGCAGGCACAGGGATGCGCCCCCAGGAATGACTCAGAACAAATTTATCCCCCTCCTGGGGACATGGTAGGGTAAATATTCTGTCCACTGAGCCACGATCCACCCAAAAACAGAACCATTGCTCATTCAAAGATCACAGAACATAATTCTGAAGAGGACAATGGTTTCTTCTCTGGGGGCATTAAGGGTTGTCACAGATTGAAGAAGTTTCCGGAACAAGTGAGGCATTCCTGTCTCTACCTTGGTCCAACCACTGCCCACCAGCCACCTGCGTCCCAAGCCCCACACTTGCCCTGGGGCCCAGACCATGAGATCACAGGTGTCTCTCTCATCAGTAACCCTCAGTAACCCTCAGTTTGTAGATGGAGAATGCAATCCACACACTGATTTGCAGACCTCAGAGTAAGACCTGGGGACCTCTCCAGTGGCGTTTCCAGACAGAAGCGCCCCTGGCGGAGAAGACTGCGGATGTGGGATGCTCATCTGGGATGACAGTGAACTCAGGACGTACCAGGCCAGCTTAGCTAGCCCAGCGGTCATCTCTGCAGCCCCCTCATCACCTCCCCCAGCCCTCCCTCAGGGGAGCTGACCCCTGGCAGCCAAGCTTGCCTCTGGTGATCCCTCCAAATGCCAGACCTCAGGGCCCCCTGGTGGGGCTCACTCCAACCGGCACCCCCGTGTTGTGAGGTCCTGTCTCCACTGTAAGTGTGCAGAGAGGGTCTTATTCTCTCAGAGATGACCTCAGACTACAGCTTAAGGAGCTCTGGGCCATTTCAGACACAGGGAGGGTGAGTGGAAAATGAAAACTTGCAGGGAGGGCATTGAACGGTCTGCAAGGAATGCAGTGGGAAGAGATACAGAAAACTAGACAGTTTCTATGCTCCAGTGTTGTAGCCATGTGTTCCGGGAAACAAACTCCCTCAGAAGGATGATGCAGATAGTGGAGTCCAGTTTATTACACCGGCAGGCCCAAGGCAGAGTCTCCTCTTAGCCAAGGACCCTGACCCGTTTTTGTGAAAACCTTATATACCCTAAGTGTATGTGCACAAACCTGCCTCCCCAAATTCCCTGACACTAGTCTGAACAAAGGAAAAGAAAGATACAAAGTTAACCCGTGATTCATATGCCTTAAGCCTAGGTAGTTAACAGTAGACAATTATCAATAGGCCTGTGGTCATAGCCCAATAAGCATAATAGAATGTATGAGTCTATTCGGTTACACAATTAGGGTATTCTTTTAGGCAGTGGAGAGTCTAGGTATGAGCCCTGGGGCTCTTCCTTCTGTGGGGTCTAGTTTTCCAGTTGGTGTGTCGTTTCCGTAGATACTGGGCAAATAGCTCAAAGCCCACAGTCCAGCCCAAGATGGAGTCCAGCTTGTTCTGTCTGTTTCCTCCTTCCCTACAACTGCTTCTAGGGGGAAGCAAACCTGCAGCACATGTTGCCCCCAAACAGAGTTTCTCTCCTCTTTGGTTCTGGGCATCTGGAGGCAGTCCCCTTGGTGACTTGCCTAGGACGACGATGGAGCAGGGATGAGCGCCACCCACTCCCCCACCACCCAGCCTCAGGCTGACGCTCTATCAGTCCATCCATATCCTAGCCCTCCTCCCCAGCCCACCAGGAGGGCTGCCTTCCAGCCCTGTGCAAGGCAGGAGAGCTGTTGGAAAATCGCCAGGCTCAGGGGAGAGGGCAGCCTTCCACCAGCCTTGCCTGGACTTTGTCTCCAGCCAGAGTGAGCTGTCCATGTCCCCAGAGAGGGTAACGGTGCTCCTCAGGCAAGGGGCTGGCTCTGGCTCAATTCAGCCCCTAGTCTTGAGACTCCAGTGAGAGGGCAACAGGCAGGAAAGCCAGGGGTCTCCAAAGGGAGGAAATAGGCTGCAGGTCTCAGACCTTTTATCTCTCTCTTAAGCGGCACGAGGAAACAAACTAGTGATATATTTTTTCCCCTTCTCTATACAAATGCCAGCTGTGATGGACCATGTGGCAGAAGCGCACCAGCTGCCACCAACCGCATGGCAGAAGCATGGCTGAGAGGAGCTACCCCTTGCCCGAGGTCAGGGACGGCAGCCGGGAGGAGCTACCCCACGTCCAAGGAACAGTGGCTGCACGGTGCAGGAGGGCCGAGAGGAGCTATTCCACATTCAAGGTCAGGAGGGGCAGACGTGAGGAGATACCCCTCATCCAAGGTAAGAGAAACCCAAGTAAGATGGTAGGTGTTACGAGAGGCATCAGAGGGCAGACACACAAACCATAATCACAGAAAACTAGTCAATCTGATCACATGGACCACAGCCTTGTCTAACTCAAAGAAACTAAGCCATGCCATGTTGGGCCACCCAAGAGGGGCGGGTCATGGTGGAGAGGTCTGACAGAATGTGGTCCACTGGAGAAGGGAATGGCAAACCACTTCAGTATTCTTGCCTTGAGAACCCCATGAACAGTATGAAAAGGCAAAATGATACGATACTGAAAGAGGAACTCCCCAGGTTGGTAGGTGCGCAATATGCTACTAGAGATCAGTGGAGAAATAACTCCAGAAGGAATGAAGTGATGGAGCCAAAGCAAAAACAATATCCAGTTGTGGATGTGACTGGTGATAGAAGCAAGGTCTGATGCTGTAAGAGCAATATTGCATAGGAACCTGGAATGTCAGGTCCATGAATCAAGGCAAATTGGAAGTGGTCAAACAGGAGATGGTAAGAGTGAACGTCGACATTCTAGGAATCAGTGAAATAAGATGGACTGGAATGGGTGAATTTAACTCAGATGACCATTATATCTACTACTGTGGACAGGAATCCCTTATAAGAAATGGAGTAGCCATCAGGTCAACAAAAGAGTTCAAAATGCAGTACTTGGATGCCTTCCGGGTTCCAGCCTCAGCAGAGTCCAGGGATATCCTCAGGATAGACTATGTCAGCAAATGAAGAAAGATAGAGAAAGAGATAAGGAAAGAATGACACGGAGTGATCAAGCTTCTTCGGTGAGTGAGGCCCATTTACTTTATTTTCCTCGGGGCTTTTATACCCTGAGGTGTACATAGAGCAAGGTGGAAAATGCAGAGTCCACTCAACATTCCATCAGTAATAACTTTTACCGATATCAGGTTCCTTCTTGTAAGAGTCTTATTTTTTGTACATCATCTTTTGTCCCGGAAGCCTGTTGATATTCCATGACCTCTTTTTGATAAATGTTGGTCAGCCAGAACAATAATCTTCCCTTAAAGTGTTTCTTCTTAAATTCCTAGCCTGGGTCACCCTTAAAGTACAGAGTTACATTCGTATGGAGCAAAGATTCAGCAGGTTACAGCAAAGAAAGAACTTATTAACTCAAAGTCTAATGTTGCTAATGCTAAAGCTACTGCTTGTTATTTCTACATCTCGACTATATGCACTCCCAGTAACACAATGGATAAAGGATGTGAGAACTTGGCAGCAAGCATAGGCTTAACAATGTTGCAAGAGTCTGGATAAACCTGCCAAGTAAGCTAGAATGCTAACAGGGTGTTTGAAACACTCTTATCTTGTCCAGGAGATTTATAAACTAAAGCCCTAAGTTAACTCTTTCCAGAGAAATGTGGTCGAGGACAGCCCCCTGTCAATATCAGAAGAGTTGGTGAAAGACATAAAATAGTAAGACAGACAGACTCTGGCAGGTCCAGGAGTCCGTTGAGTCCTGAGGCCTTGCTTATCAGGACTCTTCTGCATGACCTTATCATGGGTGGGATGGCCCAGGAAGTCCCTCGAGTCCTGCATGACCTTGTTATGGGTGGGATCTCCCGTGCTGGCTCCCAGCAGATGCCATCTCAAAAATGACAGAATGATCTCTGTTCGTTTCCAAGGCAAACCTTCAATATCACAGTAATCCAAGTTTATGCCCCAACCAGTAACGCCAAAGAATCTGAAGTTGAACAGTTCTATGAAGACTCCAAGACCTTTTAGAACTAACATCCAAAAAATATATCCTTTTCATTATAGGGGACTGGAATGCAAAAGTAGGAAGTCAAGAAACACCTGGGATAACAGGCAAATTTGGCCTTGGAATGCAGGATGAAGCAGGGCAAAGACTAATAGAGTTTTGCCAAGAAAATGCACTGGTCATAGCAAACATCTTCTTCCAACAACACAAGAGAAGACTCTACACATGGACATCAACAGATGGTCAACAGTGAAATCAGACTGATTATATTCTTTGCAGCCAAAAGATGGAGAAGCTCTATACAATCAGCAAAAACAAGACCAGGAGCTGACTGTGGCTCAGATCATGAACTGCTTATTGCCAAATTCAGACTTAAACTGAAGAAATAGGGACAACCACTAGATAATTCAGGTATGACTTAAATCAAATCCCTTATGATTATATAGTGTGAAGTGAGAAGCAGATTTAAGGGACTAGATCTGATAGACAGAGTGCCTGATGAACTATGGACGGAGGTTCGTGAAGTTGTACAGGACACAGGGATCAAGACCATCCCCATTGAAAAGAAATGCAAAAAAGCAAAATGGCTGTCTTGGAGGCCTTACAAATAGCTGTGAAAAGAAGAGAAGTGAAAAGCCAAGGAGAAAAGGAAAGATAAGCACCTGAATGCAGAGTTCCAAAGAATAGCAAGCAGAGATAAGAAAGTCTTCAGCAATCAATGCAAAGAAATAGAGGAAAACAACAGAATGGGAAAGACTAGAGATCTCTTCAAGAAAATTAGAGATGCCAAGGGAACATTTCATGCAAAGATGGGCTCGATAAAGGACAGCAATGGTATGGACCTAACAGAAGCAGAAGATATTAAGAAGAGGTGGCAAGAATACACGGAAGAACTGTACAAAAAAGATCTTCACAGCCCAGATAATTACAATGATGTGATCACTCACCTACACCAGACACCCTGGAATGTGAAGTCAAGTGGGCCTTTGCCGGGTCCAGCCCTGGTGGACCCAGGGTAATTCGAAGGGGAGATGGAGTAGGCGGCCTAGGAAAAAACTCATTTAATTACAGACATAAAGAGAGATGAGGAAAGGATAGTGTAGTGGGAAAATTAGTGGAGAAAAAGAGGCTGAAAAACTTGGTTTACGTGGAATACTAATCACCACCTACGTAGGCCACAGGCGTCTTTCCGTTCTCCCTAAGGAGAGTAGGCACTGAGGCCTCCCCGGTCCAATCTTAGAGGCCCAGGGAAAATTAGCAGGCTTGGTGAGTACCCACGTTCCAGATGGAAATTCAGCCAGAAGGGAAAGAAAGAACGACACAGGGGAATCAGTCTTTCCAGAAACTGATCCCATTTCTTTATTTTTCAGGTTTGCTTATATACTTTTTGTTATACATAGGATTGAATACAGAGTCACACGGGATCAGCAGATCTGACTCTTGTCACGATCAGGTGCTTCATATAAAATTATACAAAGGTCTTAGGGGTTTTACATCATCTTCTGGCCATGAGGCCTGCTGACATTTTATGGCCCTTTCTGATAACGGTCAGTTAACCAGAAAACTTATTTTTTCCAAGGGTGATTTTTTCTTAAACCAGGCACCACCCTCCAAATAAAGTTGCATTCCTATAGGGTGAGGGTGTCGTGAGTTACAATCAAGAAAGGAATTTACTTACCCTAAAGTTAACATGATTAATCTTAAAGGTTAATACTTATTTCTCCTATATGCTAGTTATATTCATTATAAGGGCAGGGGATATCGAGATTTAGCAGCAAACATCAGCCCAACAAACGAAAACCCTTTACCAATATAATTTCTAATCAACCCACTATACTATACTAATAATTTTCTAACTTCTCAAAAGAGTCTGTATTTAGGAAGTTTTAAAGCATCTCATGCCTCTCATGGTTGGGAGGCTGTAAACAATCACATGTGGCCGGATGAACCCGCTCAGGCAGGCTAGAGAACCTACAGAGGAGTTTGTAAGTTGAAACACTCTTGTCATGCCCAGGAATTTTTATTAACTGGAGCTGCAAGTTAACTCCTTCTCTGAGAGAAATGGTGATGGGAGAGACGCCCCCATAAAGTCAGAGGTGTAAGTGAGAGCATAAAACAGACTCTGGTTTTGGGGGTAGATGCTTGGGAACAGGGGGTTTCCTGAGGCTCGATCTTGCCTTTGCGTAATGCCGAGCCTCCATCCTCATGACCTTTGCCAAAGGCGGAGTTCCTCACACTGGCTCCCAGCAAGCCTTAGAAAGCATCACTAGAAACAAAACTAGTGAAGGTGATGGAATTCCAGTAGAGCTATTTCAAATCCTGAAAGATGATGCTGTGAAAGTGCTGCACTCAATATGCCAGCAAATTTGGAAAACTCAGCAGTGGCCACAGGACTGGAAAAGGTCAGTTTTCATTCCAATCCCAAACAAAGGCAATGCCAAAGAATGCTCAAACTACTGCACAATTGCACTCATCTCACATGCTAGTAAAGTAATGCTCAAAATTCTCCAAGCCAGGCTTCAGCAATATGTGAACCGTGAACTTCCTGATGTTCAGGCTGGTTTTAGAAAAGGCAGAGGAACCAGAGATCAAATTGCCAACATCCGCTGGATCATGGAAAAAGCAAGAGAGTTCCAGAAAAACATCTATTTCTGCTTTATTGACTATGCCAAAGCCTTTGACTGTGTGGATCACAATAAACTGTGGAAAATTCTGAAAGAGATGGGAATACCAGACCACCTGACCTGCCTCTTGAGAAATCTGTATGCAGGTCAGGAAGCAACAGTTAGAACTGGACATGGAACAACAGACTGGTTCCAAATAGGAAAAGGAGTACGTCAAGGCTGTATATTGTCACCCTGCTTATTTAACTTATATGCAGAGTACATCATGAGAAATGCTGGACTGGAAGAAACACAAGCTGGAATCAAGACTGCTGGGAGAAATATCAATAACCTCAGATGTGCAGATGACACCACCCTTATGGCAGAAAGTGAAGAGGAACTAAAAAGCTTCTTGATGAAAGTAAAAGAGGAGAGTGAAAAAGTAGGCTTAAAGCTCAACATTCAAAAAACGATCATGGCATCCAGTCCCATCACTTCATGGGAAATAGATGGAGAAACAGTGGAAGCAGTGTCAGACTTTATTTTTTGGGGCTCCAAAATCACTGTAGATGGTGACTGCAGCCATGAAATTAAAAGATGCTTACTCCTTGGAAGAAAAGTTATGACCAACCTAGACAGCATATTAAAAAGCAGAGACATTACTTTGTGGACTAACATCCATTTAGTCAAGGCTATGGTTTTTCCTGTGGTCATGTATGGATGTGAGAGTTGGACTGTGAAGAAGGCTGAGCACCGAAGAATTGATGCTTTTGAACTGTGGTGTTGGAGAAGACTCTTGAGAGTCCCTTGGACTGCAAGGAGATCCAACCAGTCCATTCTGAAGGAGACTGGCCCTGGGATTTCTTTGGAAGGAATGATGCTAAAGCTGAAACTCCAGTACTTTGGCCACCTCATGCGAAGAGTTGATCATTGGAAAAGACTCTGATGCTGGGAGGGATTGGGGGCAGGAGGAGAAACGGACGACCGAGGATGAGATGGCTGGATGGCATCACAGACTCGATGGCCGTGAGTCTGAGTGAACTCCAGGAGATGGTGATGAACAGGGAGGCCTGGTGTGCTACGATTCATGAGGTCACAAACAGTCGGACAGGACTGAGAAACTGAACTGAACTGAACTGAATACAATATACAAGATTTTTATTTAATCTATTATTTATAAAATATGACTTCAAAATATAATAAATATTGAAACGGTATCCATGAGACTTAACATTTTCTTCTTTGGTATCGATCTCTTTAAATGGTGTGTGTGTTTCACACTTAGAACACATCTCGATGTGGAGGAGTCACATTTCGAGTCAAGTCACATTTCAAGTGTATCAAATGTGTCTAGTGGCTACTGTATTGAACAGTGAGGTCTAAGGGCTGAATTAGATTCAGGTTAAATATTCTTGGTGAGAATGGTTTGTTGGTTGATACTGTGTGCTATTAGTGATACCAAGTTTGAACACATGGATAAAAGATTTACTTCCAGAGTTTTCCACTGTGAAAGATTCATTCACCCCTTTCTTTCTAATGTAAAAAGTAACCTGCAAGTATTCTTTGGGCACCATAAGTCTATCTTGCTGCCCCAGAGCCTTTCAACAAATGGTTTTAGAATACATTGATGTTCTTTGTAGGAACCAGTTATTATACTTCAGGTTACAAATTTAGTTATGACCAATCTAGACAGCATATTAAAAAGCAGAGACATTACTCTGCCAACAGAGGTCCATCTACTCAAAGTTATGGTTTTTCTAGTAGTCATGTATGGATATGAGAGTTGGAGTATAAAGAAAGCTGAGCACCAAAGAATTGATGCTTTTGAACTGTGGTGTTGGAGAAGACACTTGAGAGTCCCTTAGACTGCAAGGAGATCCAACCAGTCCATCCTAAAGGAGATCAGTCCTGGGTGTTCATTGGAAGGACTGATATTGAAGCTGAAACTCAATATTTTGGCCACCTGATGTGAAGAGCTGACTCATTTGAAAAGACCATGATATTGGGAAAGATTGAAAGAAAGAGGAGAAAACGGGATGACAGAGGATGAGATGGTTAGATGGCATCACCAACTCAATGGACATGAGTTTGGGTAAACTCCGGGAGTTGGTGATGGATAGGGAGGCCTGGTGTGCTGCGTTTCATCGGGTCACAAAGAGCTGGACACGACTGAGCAACTGAACTGAACTGAACTTTCTGGAAACATCTTTTTTTTTTTTTTTTTTTGGTCACTGCCAAAACGTAGCTGTTGGCCAGAGCATAGAGGAGTGTTTGCTGGCTGTTTCTTCTTGTTACTCCATCAGAGGCAAGCACACTTTATTTTTTAATTTACTCTGAAAAAGCCTCACCAAGAGCTAGTCTTTTTATCTTTCCTTAAAAAAAAAAAACAAAAACAAAAAACAATTCCATGGGAAGCCACATCGTTATTTAAAAACAGGAAAAAAAATAAAATAAAAAAGAAAGAAAACAAAACCAAAAGGTGAGTACAGAAAGCATTAAAAAATATTTCATAAGTTGCTTTACAAAATGCGGTCATGAGGAAAAAATAGACGTGGAGAAACTACAGTGGTAATCTAAATTGAGACCGATTTATCATATTTTTGTACCATGAATTCTCTATTGGAGAGATGTTTAAAGCATTTGCATACATAGTAATCAGAGTCTGAAATGTAAACATAATCTCAGAATATTATCTGCTAAATAACATATGTGTGTTCTAATTCTTTCAACTTTGCTTTTTTTTAATTGAAGTATAGCTAGTATACAGTGTTGTGTTAGTTTCACATGTACAACAAAGTGATTCAGACATACATATGTATATATACATATAAATATATAAATCTGTATAAATATTTAAATATATACACACATATATAAATTTATTTCCATTATAGGTTATTAGAAGAAGAGGTGGCAAGAACACACAGAGCTAGATAAAAAAGATCTTAATGACCCAGATAGTCATGATGTTTAGACCCTGATGCTGGGAGGGATTGGGGGCAGGAGGAGAAGGGGATGACCGAGGATGAGATGGCTGGATGGCATCACGGACTCAATGGACGTGAGTCTGAGTGAACTCCGGGAGTTGGTGATGGACAGGGAGGCCTGGCGTGCTGCGATTCATGGGGTCGCAAAGAGTCAGACATGACTGAGCGACTGAACTGAACTGAACTGAACTGATTCCCACCTTCTTGTAATCTGGGGCTCACGAGGGAGTCTTTGGCCAAGTCTGTTCATGAACACTATTTTGGGGGGGGGGTTTGCTAGCTAATTATTTGTCCTTTTCAGATGCCTCTTCCATTTATTCCCCCTTATTGCCCTGCAGGGATGATCAACCAGGTGCCAGGCTCAGAGACTGGAGCAACTTGCCAAGAACCCTCAGCTGGCGTGAGGCCAGGAGGACTCTGCCTCCAGAGATGACATCGTGGGCTGTGAAAGCGCCTGCACCAAGCCTGACACTGAGGGAGCCAGCAGGCGCCCCTCACTTACTGAGCTCCTACTGTGCGCCTGGCACTGGGCCAGGATGGAGGCGGGGGAGGCGCCTGATTCTCCCAGTAACTCAGACTGTACTGCCCCTCTCTACTGAATCTGCACTCAGACCCCTCATCCACCAGCCACTGCCCAAGTTAGGCTCTGCACCCTCTGTCCCTGAACCATCAAAGCACCCTACCCCCATTAAGTATCCATGCGGGCTTCCTACTCCCAATGAGAATGGGACTGGCCCCTCAGTGGGGGGATTGGGCCCCTCAGGAGCAATGCCTGGGCTCTCCCTTGTCACCCCGGTCTCTCTGGCCACATCTGAGTCGGTGCTATAAATGGGCTGATGTTCTTGAGATATTAACCACCGCGGGTTTCCCCGACTTCCTGCACCCACGAGCCTTCTCGGATCTGCTACAGCTGGGGTGAGTGTTCAAGGTTCCCGGCCTGGGGAAGGGATGACAGAGCCACTCACAGGGAGAGGAAGAGCTGAATCAGGGCTGCTTCTCACCTCCAGGCTCAGCAGCACCCCATAGCTGAGGCGTGTGTGCTCCAGGGTCCCCACCCACCCATCGCCCCCTCCCCACTCTGGGATGCTCCAGCAGAGGCAGGGCCAGCCTAGCCCTGCCCCGCCCCCAGCCAAGTCCCTGTGACCGCACCGCAGAAAATCTGGAGGAAACTAAGGGCAGATGGGAAGCTGGGCCTTCACTCCAGACCTGAATCACATCTGTATCTGGGGGCTTCCCAGGCAGCTCGGGTGGTAAAGAATCCACCTGCCAGTGCAGGAAACCCAGGTTCCGTCCCTGGGTCAGGAAGATCCCCTGGAGGAGTAGATGGCGACCCACTTCAGTGTTCTTGCCTGGAGAATCCCATGGTCGGAGGAGCCTGGTGGGCTACAGTCCATGGGTTCGCAAAGAGTCAGACCCGACTAAGTGACTAAACAACACCATGGCAGAGCACAGGGCCCCAGGGACCCAGGAGTGGCACAGCAGGGGCAACCCCACAGGGGCTTCGACGTCCAACCCAGAGTGCACGGCCAGAGGTGTGCGCCTGTGCCCAGAGGTGATCAGAACAGGGCCATCTCCGCATTTGTCAGCCAGGACAGGTGAGATCCAGAGAGGTGAGACATCTGGGCAGACCTCATGGCCTGCCCCTGGGGCAGAGTCTAGGACACAGCAGTGGCCCCAGAGGGACTGAGACAAGTGCCAAAGTCAGGAACCACCCAAATGGCATCCAGCCCCAGAGCTTTCTCCAAAAATGTCTGCAGAACTGGAAACCCCACTAATGACCACGGAGGATGGGCTGCCTCTGTCCAACAGATCGGGGAGCCTGGCAACTTGCCTGGCTCATCCAGCAAGAAAGTGAGGGCGCTGGGGTCTGACCTGGGGATTCTCTCTCTGATCAGGAGCCCAGCTTCCTCCACGTGTCCACTGAGCACTGCCCCCTAGCCCAGCCTGCCTCCTGGCTGTTCCAGATGTGGCCTCATGGTCTGGGCAGGTCACAAGGGTGCTGGGGTCAGAACAAGGTGCCTGATGGCACTTGGGAAGGGAGCAGGGTGGAACTGAGGTTGTGGGCTGCAGGGCTCAGGTTCCAGAGTTTTGGGGAGAGACCCTCCCAAAAACTGGAACAGAAAAAGCCTCTCAAACCAGTTCCCCAGGGTCTGGCCTGACCCAGTTGTTGGCACTCCCAACCTGAGCCAGGCTGAGCCAAGTTTTAATTCCTGCTGGACGAGAGGGGCCCTAGGGCTACCTGGGCCCCTCACACTCTAAATTCAAGCCCAAGAGGCTGCCAGGGGTGGCCCATTCATTCCACAAATTCTGCGTGTGCATCAGCTATGAGGGGGCCTTCCCAGGGTGAGGGGGCGGCAGAGAACAGGCTGAGGAGTGTCCAGCCCTGGTAGGGGAGATGAAGACCAGAGAGACTTGGCATTAACGCTCACAGTTGGGAGGATGCTTATACTAAGTCTTGTGACTGTCACGGCACAGTAAGGGGTGCATTCCTGTCCCCACTCAGCAGCTGGGAGATGAGGCCACGGAGTGTGGGAGTTCCTGGTTCACATGGCGCCAGTACAGCTGGTACACGGCTCTTAAAGCCTGCCTGTTGTGTCCCCTAAAGTGAACGCCATTCAGGCAGGTCTGATCCCATGGGCTATACAGTCCATGGAATTTTCCAGAATACTGGAGTGGGTAGCTATTCCCTTCTCCAGGGGATCTTCCCAACCCAGGATAGACCCTAGCTCTCCTGGCACTGCAGGCGGATTCTTTACCAGCTGAGTCACCTGGGAAGCCCCTAAAATCTGTGCCAAAAGTTTTGTGTCCCCTAACCCTAACCCCCATGGAATGGTATGAGGACGTGGGACTTGGGGCGGTCATAGGTCAGGAAGGTGGGGCCTCCACCAAAGAGGAGGAGGAGCTAGCCTGTGTGCCACCTAGAAGGGGCTCACCAAAGCTGGCCATGAGGGCAGCCTGACCAGGCAAAATAAACACTGTTGCTTAAGCCGCCAAGTCTGTGGCATGCTGTTACAGCAGCAGTGTCCGAGCCAGCCTGTGGACCCGGGAGGTGTGAACCAGAGTTTGTGAAAAATACGTTAAATAACAGTGTGTTAGATGGTGACACGTGCAGAGCAGAAAAGTAAAGCAGGAGAGAGGAATCTATCTGTGTGTGCACATGGAAGTGTGTACATATTTGTATCTGTGTGTATATGTATGTGTCTCTGTGTTCACGTATGCTGCTTGTGTGTGCGTGTGTGTATACGTATGTGTTTGCCTGTGTACGTGCCCGTATGTACATCTGTGTGTATCTGGCAGTGTGTGTGCATTTATATCTTGTGTATGTGTATACATATGTGGCTGCTTGTGTGCACACATGTGTGTGTGAGCATGCGTGTTCACAGACGTGTTGGCAAGTATGGTTGAGGGATTTAGGAACTTGATCTCGGGGCTGGCACCGGCCCTCTGGGACACTCCCTCGTGCCCCTGCTCATGCCTGGGGTCTCTCCCAGACCCCGGGGGCAGGCTCTGCACCTTATTCATTTCTGGGCTCTCACATGCCTGGCGAGGGCATCTCACAAGCTCTCCATCAGTCTCATGCTAGAGGGGCTGCGTGGACGGCCCCTGACAGTGGAGACCGGTGCAGACGAGCATCCGTAGGGCACCCGCCGCTCGGGGACATTGTGCTAGGGCCCTTGGGGGCGTCTCATTCAATCACCCTGAGAACCCGGGGAACCTCACCCAGAGGCCTGCCAGATGGGGAAGTGGGGTAACATGACCAAGGTCACAGAGAGCAGGCTTCCGCTCAGCAGCCACCCCTCCCGGACCTGGGCATGTGAACCTGGCAGCCGGCCACCTTCCTGCTGTGGCACAAGAGCCAGGCCCGCAGGAAGCCCACTCCTTCATTCATTCACTCATTCATTCTCCCGAGGGGCGCACCCTGAGCCCAGAGGGAGCAACAGTGTTGCCGGGACTCAGTGGGACCCCAGGCCCGCTTCTGCATCTGTGACTGGGGGCCCAGAACGCTCCCTGGGAAAGCTGCCCTGGGGCTGGGGCTGCACTGGATCCTCCCTTTCCCCCGGCGCGATCACAACCACACAGCCCCCAGCTGGCCCTTTCACAGCCTGGGCGAAGGCCTTGACCCCTCCCTCCTGTCCTGGGTCTGCAGGGGAGCCTTGGGCCACCCCTCACCCACCCTACAGGCCTGGGCTGGGGGCTGGCAGCCCACTGCCTCTGAAGAGGAGGTGCCCGACCGCAGAAGCAGGTGCTCTCAGATGGGCAAAATTGGGAGGGTCTCAGAATGGGGAACCAGAGCCCAGAGGATGTCACCCACACACCCCAGATTCACCCTGACAGCTGGGCTTCGCTCTGGGGCAGATGGGACTGAGCCTCGGTGCACTGGGCCAGGAAATCTGCCATGGGGTAGCCCCTCCTGACCCCTGACGACACCCATCAGAGAGGTGCCTGGGGGCCTTCTGCTTTAAGATACCCCAGGCAAGGCTTCCTAGGTGGCCTAACAGTAAAGAATCCACGTGCCAATGCAGGAGACGTGGGTTCGATCCCTGGGTCAAGAAGATTCCCTGGAGGAGGAAATGGCAACCCACTCCAGAATTCTTGCCTGGGAAATCCCACGGACAGAGGAGCCTGGCAGGCCATAGTCTGTGGGGTCACAAAGAGTCAGACACGACCGAGCAACTGAGCACGCACACACAGGCAGCACACCATAACATATTGTCGGATGAGGTGACATCATATCAGAGCCCCTCTCTGTAAATGAATGCTTGTTTCTTCTGTTGCCATCCCCTCCAGATTTGACAATGCCCAGCACATAGTAGGACCTCAATAAATGTGGATAAACTCTGAATGGATAAATAAATGAACAAAGGATTTTTACCACTGGGTGGCAGTGGGATTATAAGTGATTTTTTTTTGCTTTAAGGTATTTTTTTGCAAAAATTATATAGACTTTCTAATGTGAGAAAAATGTAGTTATTGCAAAACCTGCACAGCTGGTGTGGCCACAGGGAAATGAAGGGGCTTTTGGCTGAAAGCAGTCTTGCAACCTAGGGTCACAATGACTAATGTGACCTCCACACGTGGCTTGGATGTGGACAGAGCCAAGGAAGAACCAAGCAGCAGGGAGCTGGGGTGGGGCTTCTCCTCTCTCATCTCTCTCTCATTTCCTCTCTGGTTATCTCATCGCTAGGCAATCAGTTCAACTCAGGAAGGAAAGCAAGATGGTGGTGCAGCTGGTCACAGCTGCGTTGAGCTATGGGGTACGAGAGATGCAGGGGTCCAGGCAGCTCACTTTACCTCCAGGAGCCTCCTCAGTTTTCCCACCTGTAGAATGGGGTGAAGACATGGACCTCTGGCTTTTATGAGGAGTGCTGGCTCCCCTCCTGGGCTTAGTACTCACTGCGTCCTCAGAGCAGCCCCGTTTCCTTCCCTTTTTCCTGCCTCGCTGCTCACAGGGTTAAGCAAGACTTTGCTGGTGCTTGCTTGCTGGCTGCAAGATCAAACCTGTAGCAGCTGGCACCTGAAATAGGCTGTTGCCGAAGCTAGCCCTATGAGCAGAGGAGAGGAGCGTCCCAAGGAGTGAGGGTCCTCGGCCAGGAATGGGGCTGGTCCCTTAGCCTGGGGCCGAATCTCAGCTCTGTCACTTAGCAGTGGGCACTGCACCCTCTGAAAGTGGGCACAGCGGGGCCCACCTCCCATTGCTTTTGACAGGGCTCACTCTTCCAACACGTGGCCATGCCCAGAGGACCCTCTGTCCCCAGTCCTTCCCTCCCATGCAGAGCCAAGAGCTCTGCCTCCAGCCTCTGCCTCTGCAGCCCTGCCCACCTGTCCTCCACCCCTTTCCAGAAGGCCCTGAGCTGGCCTGGAACGAAGCTGGGGCTGTGCTCTTCTCTCAAAGCTGAAATCAAAGCCTTGAATTGTGGGAGCATTTGTGTTACTGCTTAGTGATTTAGGAGAAAAGAATAACTGTAAGGCAGCACCTTGGAAGTCAGGGCCCATCTCCATGTGAAACTCCTGCTCTGAGCCTTTGCTGTGCCAGATATCCTATAGCATGGCCCTGCTGTGATATCCGGAGAAGGCAATGGCACCCCACTCCAATACTCTTGCCTGGAAAATCCTATGGATGGAGGAGCCCGGTAGGCTGCAGTCCATGGGGTTGCTAAGAGTCGGCTATGACTAAGCGACTTCACTTTCACTTTTCACTTTCATGCATTGGAGAAGGAAATGGCAACCCACTCCAGTGTTCTTGCCTGGAGAATCTCAGGGACAGGGGAGCCTGTTGGGCTGCCGTCTGTGGGGTCGCACAGAGTCAGACATGACTGAAGTGACTTGGCAGCAGCAGCTGTGATATCACTGTAGGTAAGTCGTCCTCACCTTACAGAAGAGAAAGTGTCTGGCTCCTAATAGACTTTGAAAAACATTTGTTGAATTGGTAGATGGATGACTGATGGATGATGGATGGACAGACATGTGGATGAATGGATAGATGAGTGGATGAAAGGTGGGTGGCTGAGTGGCTACATGGGTGGTGAATAAGTGGGGGGATGGATGAGTGGGTAGTCAGGTGGATGGGTGGGTGACGAATGGATGGGCGGATAGGTAAGTGGGTAGATGGGTGGACGGATGGGTAAACAGGTGTAATTTTGATGAGCCCACGTACAAGCTAAACACTTTACCCAGTGTGCATAGCGCAACACAGACGGACAGCAAAAAATTCGAAACTTTGTTTTACTGGTATTATTAATTTTATTGGCATTTATTCAAAATGCCAATGATATAAGTTTTTAACTTTTCTTTACTTAGAACAGCACTAAATAGCAAATTTAAAACACCCCGACAAGTCAGGAGGAATAAAAGGGATGGGAAGAGCCCCCCCCTCCCCCCCCTCCCCGAGGGCCGGGACCCGAGGTTTGGCGCTCCAGGGCGCGGGAGGACTCAGCCCCCATCTTGCCCAGGAGAGCAGGTCCAGTCGGAAGGGCTTGAGGAGCCCCAGCTCTTAGACTCGCAT